>CM019148.1:24810933-24970209 GCA_009733165.1 Naja naja | reverse complement strand
TTGGTGGATGCCATAGGATGACTCTAGCCATTTGGAATATGCATCTACTATAATAAGGAAAGTGTGCCCTCTGGTAGGGCCAGCAAAATCAATGTGAATCCTGGACCATGGGCCCCTAGGACATTCCCATTCCTGTGTGGGGCAAGAGGTGGGGCAGGCCTGACTACCTGACAGTTGGGACAAGATGCAACCCAGTTTTCAACCATTTTGTCAATACCTGGCCACCATACATAACTCCTGGCCAATCCCTTCATCCTGACAATACCTGATGACCCTCATGTAACATTTCCAAACCTCTTTTGCAGTTTTGCAGGAATAACCACCCTGTTACCCCACAAAATACATCCCTTAATACAGATAATTCAGTTTGCCTGGATTTAAAAGGTTGGCAAGGTGAGGTAGATCTTGAAGAGGCCAACCTTTCTTAATCCAGCCTATAACAGGAGCCAATAAAGTGTCTTTGGCAGTCTCTCTGGCAATTTCAGCAGCTGTACTGGAAGCTTGGCAACAGTTTCTAGGAGGTGTGTGTCTCAGGAGCAAAGTCCTCAGTGTGAAAGGAAGGGCAGCGACTCAAAGCATCTGCATGCCCAATGTCTTTGCCAGGCCTGTGGATGAGTTTGTATGAATAAGCAGCAAGAAATTCAGTCCACCTCAGCATTCTTGGTGACAGGATAGGGTGTAGGTTTGTCTCCTGCCACAATGCCTAACAGAGGTTTGTGATCTGTGACAATGGTAAATGTTCTCCCATATAAATACTCATGGAATTTGACAGCTGCAACAATTGCCAAGGCTTCCTTGTCCAGTTGGCTGTAGTTCCTCTCTGCTTTGGTCAAGGTGCGAGAGTAAAATGCAATAGGGCTTCCCTCCCACTGGGAAGCCTGTGGCTCAAACCCCCACTCCAAAAGGATGCATCACAAGTCAGTACAACAGGCAAATTCTCAGAGAACTGTATCAGTACAGCATCAGACGTGATTAGTCTTTTAATATTGTTAAATGCCCCAGACCCACCCAGACTTTTTGTCTAATAATCTGTGCAGTGGTTCTGCAATGGTTGCCTTCTGAGGTAGGAACATGTGATAAAAGTTAATGAGTCCAAGGAAGGCTTGCAAATCTGTTTTACATTTTGGTCTAGGGGCTTCTTTGATTGCCTGAACCTTGGCATCTGTGGGGTGGATACCATGCTTGTCAATCATATAGCCCAAGAACTCAACCTTGTCAGTTCTAAGAGTGCATTTTTCTTCCTTGACTTTTAACCCTTTTTTGAATCTGGTAAGGACTCTCTGAGTCTCTTGTAACTGAGTGTCATTTTCAGCAGAGATTAACACATCATCAAAGCGCAAGGCTTTGAAGATGCCTGGTGCCACGCTTACTCCAAACTGTAACCTTTTACATTTGAAAGCACCTCTATGAGTCACAATGGTTTGGGCTCTGCAGTGGCATCATCAACTGTTATTGTTGATATGCCTGGGCCAGATCCAATTTGGCAAAGACTGTACCCCTGCCAAGTGAATGTAGTAAATGATGCACCACTGGAACTGGATATTCTGTTGAAGCATGGTTCAATGTCCCGTTATAGTCTCCACAGATTCTCACTGACCCATCAGTCTTGACTGTGACTATGGGTGTCTCCCACCTGGAGTGGTCAGTGGGCTCTAAAACTCCTTGAGCTATTAGTTTATCTAATTGTGCATCAATTTTTTCCTTTAAGGCAAATGGGACCCTTCTGGGCTTTAAGCGAATTGGTGGCACCTTGGGATCTAGATTGAAAGTGATAGGGGTCCCCATATACTTGCCCAATCCTTCGCTGAAGACCTCTGGAAACTCAGACTTCAAGGCCTCCTCCCATTCAGTGTTGCTCACGTGATTGATGCCAGTCACCTCGATGCCTAGTGGATTGAACCACTCAAGTCCCAGCAAGCTTGGCGATCCTTGTCCACGATGGTCAGGGGCAAGCGCTGGTGTGGCCTTTGAACTTCACGTTGAATTCTCTTGTTCCAACTACTGGAATCTTGTTCCCTTGGTAGTCTTTAAGAGTCAGTGCTTGCTTTGAAATGCTTCTTCTGAATGTTTGGGAGTAGTCTGTGAATAGTGTCCCATGACACCATAGATAAATATGAGCCTGAGTCCACTTCCATTTGGCAAGGCCTTCCTTCAATTAGTACCTTGACATGCACTTTTCTGTTATTGATAGAAGAAGAATGACCAATAGTTACTGTCTGATGAGTTTCATTCTTCCCCTTGCTTCTGTGTTCCCCATTTCTCACTGAGGTTGTTGGGCTTGAATTTTTGTCAGGAAACTTCCTTCTGTTGGGTGGAGTTCTGGATGATTTGCAGACTCTTGCTAGGTGTCCTCTTTTTTCACAACGGAGGCAGATGGTATCTAGGAACTTGCATTCAGTGCGGGGTTTCCCCACAACCTCTGCAGTAGAAATCTTGCCTCTTTCTTCCCAGGTCTTTCTTTTTTCCGCTCCATTCTGAGTCTATAAATTCCTTCCTCCACCTCACTACAGTCTGACTCAGAATCTATTTGCTCACAATGAGTTGTTGTGGACTTTTCCACATCAGGATGGCTTGTGGCCTTGTTAATTTCTTCATGGCTGCTGCTGAGGACTTGGTAGCTTCTGCTGAAGAGGCCTCTTCTATTGCTTCCTTCAGCTGATCTTAGGTCTTAGTAATAACTTGCTCTGAAGCACCTTGTCTTTAAGGCCCAGAACAAATCGATCGCAAGATGGCCTCTTCTAAATTGTTAAATTCACATGCACCCCCAATGTCTCTTAAACTTGCCATGAAGTCTTACATTTTCGCTTTCCCTTGATCCCGACGGTAAAACTCGTGTCTCTTAATGAGGCACGATACTTGTGGGGTGCTCTTAACAACTTTTCTAAGTCAGGCCATTCCATTACCTTCACGCCTGCAGCCCCCAATGCCTTCGCCATCTTGAAAACTGCCGGACCGCAGTGCGAGAAAGACCGCCTCTTCCGCTTTCGAAATGTCGGCAAGATCGCTTCCTTCCAGATACATTTGAAACGATCTGCATATCTCCCAGTCTTCTGCCATCGGATCGAACGGGCTGGGGGGTGTTCAGCAGCCATCTCTCTCTCTTCTTCTGTTCCGCATTGCCTTCTTCTTCAGGGAGATCCCACCTTCACGCCAGTTAAGTTTGCATGAAGAGACAGACGCGGAGTGCTTCAAGCTCTTTGTTTATTAGTGACTACAGCTCAGAACGAACCCACTTTGCTGGGCTGCGGCTGCTACTTATAGCCAGCCAGCCAGCAGTTGCCAGCCAATCAGAGTGCAGGGTTTTCCCGCACTTTTAAACCAATCATTTTACATTTTACAAGAACAGTTCAAACTCCCTGGGACAGGGAATGGGACCCTTGGCTCAAACTGGTGTATTTTAAATGCCAGTCCATGGCCAATAAGTCTTCCCTCCTCCGCGAGGTGATACTGCTGGAGGAGGAGGCCATGGACCTGGCTTGCATCACCGAGACCTGGTTGGGCCCAGAGGGAGGAGTCTCTGTTGACTTATGCCCCCAGGTTTCCTGGATTTTGCACCGTCACGGCTCAGGGAGGTGGTGGAGGGCTGTGGTTATTCGGGAGACCCTGATTCCAAGGGAGGTCGCTGTCCAGAGATAGCGGAAGTGAGACCCTCCTCCTGAGGTTGGGGCCTGCATGGCTGGGCTGCTGCTAACATACCTTTCCCCAGCTGTGTGGCAGCAACCCTGCCTGGGTTTCTTGGTATCTCTCGGGTGGCCCATCTCCCCGGGCTTATTGTCCTGGGTGATTTTAACCTGCCTTCCCTTTGGGTACCGGGTTTGGCCCAGGAATTCATGGCCCATGGGGACCATGGCCTGACCCAATTAATTCAAGGCCCTAATTCATGAGGAGGAAACACTCTAACCAGTTTTGTCTCAGAACAGGAAGGATATAGGGCAGGCTAGTTGTACAACACTGCTCATCCCATGGTCTGATCACTATCTCCCGCGGCTGGTCTTTCCAACAGGCTTCTCCCACTGCTGATGAGAGCCACTTAGATGGTTCTGCCCCAGCCATGGACCCTGAGAGGTTCCAGGCAGAACTGGGGTCATTCCCCACTTCCTTTGCCCACAACTCTGCCGAGGACCTGGCGGCTGCTTGGCAGCAGGCTGCTGAGGCTGCCCCCACAGGGTTGTCCCATGCATCCCTCTACACATGGATCCCGGTAGCTCCTTGTATACTGAGGAGCCTCGGGAGATAGCCGAAGGGCTTAGAGAGCAGGTGGAGGGCCACCTGCTCCCAATCCCCCATCAGCCCAGCTAAGAGCCCATATTAGGACTTACCTGTAGCTGTGGGGATGGCTTAGAAGGTCCTATCTCCACCTCATAGCATCCACAGATAACCGCCCAGCCGCCTTGTTTAGGGCCACCATTCCTCCCTACATCCGGGAGGTGGTGACCCTCCGGGAAGGGCTGAGGAATTTGGTCAATATCTGCTGGATAAGATCGCTGATTCAAGGGTTGTTTCACCTTGCAGTGGTCTGAGGATCGTGGGTGCAAGTAGTCTGGCTGATGTGATCTGGGCTGAGTTCGATCCTGTTTCTGAGGAAGTGGACAGGATTATGCATGCCGAGTTCCACCACATGTTTGTTGGACCGGTGTCTTCCTGGCTGGCTTATGCCCAGGAGGTCACCTGCAGTTGGCTCGGCAGGTCAATGCTTCGTTAAGGGAGGGTGTCTTTCCTCCACCTTGAAAGAGGCGGTGGTGAGGCCCTCCTGAAGAAGCCTCCCTGGACCACCATGTTAGACAACTTTCGCCCAGTCTCCAACCTTCATTTTTGGCGGTTGTTGAGAGTGGCTCAGCAGTTTCCACTTTTCCTGGATGAAGCGGACTACCTGGATCCGTGACAATCGGGCTTCCTCCTGGTTACAGCATGGAGACGCATTGGTCGCACTGATGGATGATCTCTGGAGGGCTCGGGACAGGGTTTTTCCTCTGTCCTGGTCCTATTAGACCTCTCAGCAGCTTTCGATACCATCGACCATGGTATCCTTTTGCACGCCTTGAGGGGCTGGGAGTGGGGCACTGTTCTTCGGTGGCTCTCCTCCTACCTCTCGGGCGGTCGCATCGGTGTTGACAGGGGACAGAGGTTGGCCCTGAGGGTGCCTACCAGGGTCCCTCAGGGTCGTCCTTCCCCCTTTTATTTAATATCTACATGAAACCGCTGGGTGAGATCATTTGTGGTTTTGGGGTGAGATATCAGTACGCTGATGATACCCAGTTATACATCTCCACCCCAAACCAGAACAGTGATGCCCTCTCTGTGATGACTCGCTGTCTGGATGCGTACGATCTGGATGGACGAAACATGCTTTGGCTCAACCTGGCCAAGACCGAGTGGCTGTACATACCGGCATCTCAGCCCAGTCAAGATTGTCCATCATTGACCATAGGGGAGTGGTGTTGCCCCTGTGGATAGGGCATGGAACCTGGGGGTCCTCCTGCGCGGCTCCAGTTGGAGGAGCAGGTGGGGGCTGTCACCAGGGGGGCCTTTGCCCAGGTCCGGCTGGTTCGCCAGCTTCGCCTGTTTCTGGACCGAGATGCCCTGCGTACAGTCACTCATGCCCTTGTTACTTCGCGACTCGACTACTGCAATGTCTCTATTTAGGACTGCCCTTGCACACCATCGGAGGTTGCAGCTGGTGCAGAATGCGCCGCAGGGTTGTGATGGGAGTTACCCGATTCTCCCATATTACCCCCTCCCGCGCTGCCTGCATTGGTTGCCAGTTGCACTGGGTGAGGTTCAAGGTTCTGGCTTTAACATTCAAAGTCCTACACACATGGGTCCACAATATTTGAGGGAGCACTTCCTGCTGATATCGGAGACCAACCATCCTGTATGGGCACACAGGCAGGGCTCTCGGGTCCCGTCGGCAAGCCAATGTTGGCTGGCGGTCCCCCGACGGCGAGCCTACTTTGTGGTGGCCCCCGACTTATGGAATCAACTGCCTCTGGACCGCCTGGCTCCCCTGACCTCCGCACCTTCCGCCAGCGATTTGAAGACCTGGCTATTTGACCAAGTCGGGCTGTGATTACCTAACCGGGGGTATGGGATAATTTTAACTCTAATTCAGTTTATTGGACTTTATAGTGGTTTAATTCTTTTTTAATTATTTATTGTATTTGTATGTTTTAACTGTGAGCCGCCCTGAGTCTTCGGAGATGGGGCGGCATGTAAGTCCAATAAATAAATAAATAAACTAAACCAATGACTTTAAACCTGCATACATAACAGAAACCACCTACCAAGATTCTGAAAAAGTCTCATAGAGCCAAATAAAAGGCTAGTTTGTTCACCTGTTTTAAGATTTAAATATGAGTTTCTCATTTTGTTTTAAAAGGTTCCATTAAGACTTAACATGTCATATGAACTCTACAGTATAATGTAGGCCCCTTTGTCACAATCACAGCCCTACAAAATCTGGGTTACTGAGAAAAGTGTACAAGCCATTCAAGATATGCTCAGAAGAACTCTTATTAGTAACCCTGCACTGTCTACTGCAGCTTACACTGATGTGGACTATTTTATGGCTGTGTTAAGGAGGGAAATTGTTGTGCTAGCCAATTGAATTAGTTGACTCTTAAGGGCTTCACCTCACATTCCATTACTTAAAAAGCAAAACATGCCTCACAGATAATTGAAAGGCTGACCATAGTAAATTGCTAGGCAGAAGAAGAAGGTAGAATTGCTAGGTAGGTAGGTTTAGGAGAAGATCTATCTGAGAACTCAGTCCCTTTGTGGGGAGGTGAGTCCTAATGCCAGACAGATATAAAGCAGAAGAGTTACAGCTAAAAATTCAAAGCTGGCAGAATTCAGGCCAGAAATAAGGTTTAGTCTTGGCATATCTTCTTTCTATATAATGAGAATTAATGTGTTGGGTTTAGATAATGGAGGAAAAGGCAGAGGTGAATTTCTTGTTTACTTTTCAACCTCATTAAATGAAACTGAACCAGCAATTTTTGCATAGCCCAAGCAATCTCAAAAGGGTTGTGAAGAAATTTTTTTAGGGGGATACCCCTGTGTTCAACACTCCAAGAATCTTGAGGGACAAAAGAGTCTACAGTATAATTGATAAATACCAAAGCATTTTGAATTCTTCTGATTGGAACAGCCTTTGCTTTACAAAACTCCACCAGAAAACAAAAAAGACCAGCTAAAATTCCAGAGAGAAGCTGTGCAGTAGGGCTGCAGAATATTTTTAACAATACAACTCAATATTACCCTACTACTGTATTAACATGCAAAAGGGAGGGAGGGAGCAAGCTGAGGTGTATTAGCTGTTAATCAGATTAAGCACGTGCTTAGGGCACCAGGCCCAAAGGGGGCACTACAAAAACTTTTATGTAGCCTAAGCTTGGCTTTGTTTGTACAGTATGTGTTATGTATGCAGGTTTGAATGTCATTGGTTTAGTTTGAACTGTTCTTGTAAAATGTCAAATATGATTGGTTTAAAAGTGGGAAAAACCCTGCACTCTGATTGGCTGGCAACTGCGGCTGCTGGCTATAAGTAGCAGCCGCAGCCCAGCCAAGTCGGGTCTGTTATGAGCTGTAGTCACTAATAAACTCTTCACTGAAGCTCTCCGCGTCTGACTCTTCATGCAAACTTAACAGTATGTACCAAAATTTATCAGTGCTTAGAACACCAGTGAGCCTTAATCCACCACTGGAAGGGAGGGAGGAGGGAGGGAGAGGTGGTATTCAGCAGGTTCTGACCAGTTCTGGAGAACTGGTAGCGGAAATTTTGAGTAGTTTGGAGAACCGGCTAATACAAGCTCTGACTGGCCCCACTCCCATCCATTCTCTGCCTCCCGAGACCCAGCTGATTGGCTGGGTCTTCTTTTATTGCCCTTCACAGGAGAATGGAGCTGGAAAACAGGTTAGTGGGGTGGGGAGGGAATGGCATTTTGCAGTAACCTTCCCCCAGGAATGGGGAGGGAATGGAGATTTTACAGTATCCTTCCCCTGCCACGCCCACCAAGCCATGCCCACAGAATCAGTAGTAAAAAAAATTGAATCCTACCACGGGAGGGAGGGAGGGAGGGAGGGAGGGAGGGAGGGAGGGGGGAAGGAAGGAAGGAAGGAAGGAAGGAAGGAAGGAAGGAAGGAAGGAAGGAAGGAAGGAAGGAAGGAAGGAAGGAAGGAAGGTGATAACTTCAATGATAAATAGAGTCAGTTTGCTCTAAGGCACAGGGAGACAGAGTTCTAATCCCACTTTTGGCATAAGAGTCATTGGCATTGATAGATTTTGTGCCAATCCTTCTTTCTCAACCCAACTCACTAGTTGTGGGAAAATAGGAGAAGGAAGAAAGATGAGGCATGTTCACCACCATATATTTATTAAAATAATAAAGGTGGGATTTAAAAAAAATATTTTAAAAATTACATTTCTGTTCAATTTAGAGTTTTCCACATAACAAAATATAAAAAGTCTGGACAAAATCATTACTGTTGAATTGTTCCTCAAGTGTTTGTGTGTGTGTGTATATGTTTGTGTGTATGCGTGCATGGGCGAACTTCACAACACCTTTTTTTTAAAGCATCTATCAGACCCCATATTTAAAGGTTGATTGTAATATTGTCCTGAATGTTGACCCTGTGTAAAACTTTTCACTCACAGGAGATTCTACTCCAAAACCAATGATATTTGCAAAGCTCATTACTTGTTCACTCAAAATGGGTCTATTCCTGAAGTCTGTCTGCTCAGCCCCTTAATGAGACTTTAAAAAAAAACCAACCCCACTGTATTGTCGCATAATTTTTGCCTAAAGCAAAATTTAAGACATATTTGAATGGGCAAAAGAGCTTTGGGAGAGAAAAGGAAAATGATTCCAAGAACGTTAGCAAGATTTCCTTGGGTGTCTCAGTTTTAAGAGAAAACCCTTTATATTTCAGGCTGAAGAAAAGTACACATTGGAAAATCTTATTGTTTAGATGATTAGCTCTGGCGTGGGGAAAATTGAGAAAATGTTTTCTCCCTTTCTCATAAAAGCCAAATTTAGGATTACTCAGTAAAACTGACTAATAGTAGATTCTGGAAAGACAAGAGGAAATACCTCATACACTGCATAATACAAAATTTGTTAACAAGAAATATAGAACTAACCCTGGCCTAGACAAGGGAAGGTTTAGCATATTCACAGAAGAGGAGGGGGAGAAGTCTATTAATGGTAACTGTTAGTCATGATACCTAAATGAAACCTCCCTGATCGATGGCAGTCTGCATTTCAATCCCAATGTTTATGGACAGAAAAGAGAAGCAAACATCTCAGGGGCATTTGGTGAATACCTGGGAAGCAGCAGGCAATTGAAACAAATCTAGCTAAGCAATTCTCTCTTGCTCTCTCTGTCTCTCTGTCTCTGTCTCTGTCTCTGTCTCTCTCTCTGTGTAGGTGCCTTCAAATCAGTGTTAACTCTAGTGACAAGTGAGGACAGTTATTCTTGGCAACATTTTCACCAGCAGTTTGCCATTGCCTACTTGCTAGGGCCAAGAGACAGAGAGGCTGGTCCAAGGTCACCTTCATGGCTTTTTGCCTAAGGCAAGACCAGAAATCACAGTCTCCTGTCAGCCTTCCCAGGTACACCAGACAGGAAGCATGACCACATGAGCTAATTCTATTTTGTTATAAGGCTGCATTTACAGAATTTTGTGAGTCTGAAAAGTACAGATCGTCCACCGTCTCCTTTACAGTCTGAGAAAGTAGGGAGGGTCCTTTCTGAGTCTCTTTTTCCACCCATTATGCAGATGTGGGCTATGCCCTCCCTTATTCAACCATTCCCTAAGAAGCATCCCTTTGCCTTATCTCTCAAGGGCTTTCTCAAATACCGTTACATCTCTGTTCTAGCTTGGTGCACTTAATCACCACACCACACTAGCTGTCAAGCTCAACTTATACTTGTATATTTCTTGGGTTGGTTCAATATGCCACAGTCAATAATGACTATGTAAAAAAGAATGTGCAAGGAAATTATGTTGTAAATAGGAAAATATATATGTAAATAGCACCAACTTAGTAATGTAGAATAAGGAAGAGATCAATTGTTATATGTGGTTTTATGTTATAGCATGTATGGCAAAATAACTGCCAGGAAAGTCGCGCTGTGTTCAACTGTTTTAATGTTTATCCAATAAAACTTGTTAATAATTTTTTTTTAAATGAACATCTATCACCACCATCATGTGGCCCTGGCTTACACTCACATTATAGTCCAATCAAAAAGATGTTCTGTTTTCATTTTGGAAAAGGACATGTTTAAAAGAAATGTTAATGTTTAAGAAATATATTTGAAATAAATTAAAATGAATTGAGAAGATGCTTAGATGGAAAGTAACAACCCTTAAAATTTGGAAAAGGTTATATTTAAAAGGAATATTAATATTCAAGAAATATATTTGAAATAAATTGAAATGAATTGAGAAGATGTGTAATGATTAGAATTAACTTGTTAGTTCTTTTTCAAGTAAAAGTGGAGAGGTAAAATGAGAAAAGAGTATTTTGGAAAAGGACGTGTTAAAAAGAAATGCTAATGTTTAAGAAGTATATTCAAAATAAATTGAAATGAATTGAGAAGATATTTAGATGGAAAGCAACATTACTTAATGGATAAGATAGGATGTTGAATGTTAAAAGTAAATATATAATTATTGTCATATTTGCACGTAAAAAGAGTGATTTGGAATTATGTTGTACACTGAAAAAAGCTTTTTTATGTTGTTTTGGAAAAATGGAATAAAACTTGTTTTTTAAAAAAAGATGTTCTGTTTTACACTTTTTAAAGGCTGGGATTAACTCATGATCTAGAGCAGGGGTGTCAAACTCAAGGCCTGCAGGCTGGATTTGGCCTGCGGGGTGCTTAGATCGGCCCACGGGGCCACCCTGGAAACAGTGAAGAACCAGCCCGCAATGCTTCTGCCAGTGAGGTTGGCTGTGATGGCCTCCTGCAGCCCTCTGCCAGCAAAAATGCAGCTCAGGTGGTCCTCCTGAGCTCCATTTTCACTGGCAGAGGGCTCGGGCCACCCCAACTCCAGTGACCTGGCCATGCCCACCCTGGCTACATACCCCCAGCTCCCCCACAAGGTCAAACACAACCCTGATGTGGCCCTCAATGAAATGGAGTTTGACACCCCTGACCTAGAGCACATAAAAATAATCAACATGAAAATTGAACAGGGGTACAAAAGTCCCTATTTATAAAATTAAAAGATGACTGAGATTTTATTCCATGTGACTTAAAATTTCTTAGGCAATGTTTGGTTAACTTTCTAAAGTTTCTAAAGCCACCAGACAAACTCTTCAAAGATGTGGATGTTACCCGAACTCAGCGTGGCCCCTTCTTTTTCCTGTCATTAACAGAATATTTGTAACTTATCCCATGCACTTCCTGAACCCAGAATCCTTAAAAATCTGTTGTCATCAGCATCCAGTAATGGTCATTCTGGCTGGGGAATTTTGAAATCCATACACCTGAAGGTCATCTAGGTTGGTGATAGCTTAAAATATAGAACAACTGTATTGAATTTCAATAAATTATTGGGATGGAAAATATAATTTTCTGATAGAAAATATAATTTAATGGACAAAAATGTTTTTAATTTTTTTTCACAATTTCTATGATTTTTTTTTCTTGGTTTTCAGAACCTCTTTAAGATGAGTATCCCATTTCTTCATTCAAAACTGATCTCTTCTAGGGCTACTAAATTTGGGCTGCAAAATACAAGGTGAGCACAAGATGGCAGCAAATCACTAGATTTTAATCTACTTCTTTGCTGCCATCTGATGGATATCTGGATTTTTGCAGGCTGTGTTTACTATTAATTTCTCCAAAAGTCTTTATAGTAGGCACTTGGGCTTCGCAAATGATTTTTCTGATGAGGAAGCAAAGAAGGGTAGGAGAATGATGGAATCATGTGTAATGGGCAAAAAAAAATCTGCAACAGAAACAATGCTCTTTGCCCCCTTGCTACAATTGACATAAAACAATCAATAGAAAACTTAAATACCTTAAGAATAACATGGAAAATCAAAACCTCAAAGCAGAAAGCCAAATTAACAAGAGACAGGGATCAGAGGTGGTATTCAGCCAATTCTGACAGGTTCTGGAGAACGGGTAGCAGAAATTTTGAGTAGCTTGGAGAACTGGCAAATCCCACCTCTGACTGGGCCCGCCCCCATCTATTCTCTGCCTCCTGAGTCCCAGCTGATCGGCTGGGTCTTCTTTTGTTGCCCTGCACAGGAGAACGGAGCTGGAAAGCAGGTTAATGGGGTGGAGAGGGAATGGAGATTTTGCAGTAACCTTCCCTTGCCATGCCCACCAGGCCATGCCACACCCACCAGGCCACACTCACAGAACGGGTAGTAAAAAATTTGAATACGACCACTGACAGGGATTTAAATATGGCACCATGTTAGCTCAGCTTTCTCAGACCACTTTAAAACTCAACGGCCGTCTTCACACACATTAGACTTGGTTGGCTGTAACGTGGGTTGGGTAATTTGTTTTGTATGTTAGTGTTTCCTATTCTGCCTTTTCTTCAGGAAGTTAGGTCCACTTGTATGGGACTTCATTATGTCCTAAAAACAAGAGTCCTGTGAAATGGATGGACTTGAAAGAAGGCAAAAAACCATGTTCCGAGCTTTCTCCTCCCAGTGAATTATCAGCTACACCTTTCTACATGCCAGCACTAGAACTTGGCCTGCACAATTATATAGTAACACTTCACCGACACTTTTGTAGCTAACAAAAAGGAGTCTACTGACCATAACATGGATCAGTTTAAACCAATGTGTTAACTGGGCACTCTTTTTGAAATGACCTTCAGTAACTTATGAAAACAGCTCCTCAGGATATGACCACAGAGAATTTCCAATCTGCTGTTTCCCACTGTGGTCAAATAGGTCTAACTAGGAGCCTAGGGGCACCCATAGGGAGGAAAAGAAGGTGAAAAAAAAAATCAAGATGGCACACAGCCACAACCATGTAAACTGTTTTCCTTCCACCTTCTACTCTTTCTCCCCGCTTTTTATTTTCAATCTGAAAACATAAACTGAGATTTGAGTAGAAATTTACTTTGCATACACAAACATGGAAATCTGTGTACTGCATTTCAGTGTTATTGGCAAACCAAAGAGACGAAATCATATATAAGACATTCAGTCAAAATTTGTTTGGCCAGCATTTATTGCATGGGCTTGCAAGATATACCAAGTCAGACCCGAAGAAAGCAAACTGTTCGAAAGCAGGTCAGATTTGAGAATGCAGATGTGATGCACTTGTGACCCTTGATTTGAAAAAAGGGTAGATTGAGGGCACCATTGGGTGCACATTCTTACCTTTTGAGATCTGTGAACTATGGAGAAATCTTGTTTCTAGCCTTCATAGCTGAGAATGTATGCTGTGAATGTGAGCAAATAGCAATGAATCTGAGAACAACAGGAATGGGATTTCCATGGCTGTGGTAAGGCTCTCTTTGATTATCCTGAAATGGTCTTTGTCCTCTTCACCTCCTGTGATTGAAAGAAGTTAGCTGAATTAGCCACACCCACACAAATATGCTTAGGCTCACTAGTCTCAGAATCAGGAGCATCCATGAGGCAGTCAAAAAAGTCAAGATGGAGGTGTTGTAATGCAGTTGAACTCCATTTGGCTTTTCTAGCAGGACTATCAAATTCTGTAACAGCTTTGTGCCTTATGCCATCCATCTGGTAAATTCACAAGATTGGTTTTTCTTGCCACGTACATGTATACATCCGAACTAGACTGTGTTTTTTCTCTGTGTCATATATGTGGGTATATACATAATTTGGTATTTATTTATTTATTTTGTCATGTTTATGTAGTGTATATTGGAGGTGGTGACCCTTTGAGAGTTGTATGCAATGAAATTTCATTTTTTAATGTATGCCTATTAGTGTACATTCAAAGGGACAATAAAGTTATTATTCTATTCTACTCTACTCTACTCTACTCTACTCGGTGCATACCAGACAGGGCTTAAATTGCTCTTTAAGAGCCATGGTGGTGCAGTGTTTAGAATGCAGTATTTCAGGCTAACTCTATCGACTGGTCTCAGTTTGATCCTGATCGGTTCAAGGTTGACTCAGACTTCCGTCCTTCTGAGGTCAGTAAAATGAGGACCCAGATTATTGGGGGCAATATGCCAACTCTGTAAACCACTTGGAGAGGGCTGTAAAGCACTGTGAAGCGGTATATAAGTCTAAGTGCTATTGCTATTCCTCTTTGTAGAATGGTAATCCATTTGAGTGCTGAGTACCACCATTCTAGAAAGGGGGTGCAAAATGCTAAGGTTGAAACCCTCCTATGGATCCTGGAGGATAGCAATCCTATGGATCCTTGTAGGGCAGAAGTGGATTGTGGAAAGGGCAATCTGGTTCACAAACAAGTCGCCCCAATGGGAAATCTAGGCACTGAGACCTGTGCAATGCTCACTCGCCTGGAATGTTAGCCAGAGCCAGCAGTGAGGAAGAAAGCGCGAATGAGAGAGACATGGCAAATCGGCAAATGAAAATAAACTTTCTCCCTCCAACACCATAAGGCAGCTTTAGCTTAAACAAAACATGATGTCAGCCATTGTTCTTGCAGCAGGAAGGCTGCCAAGGGTACTGGAGCCTTCCCAAGCCTCCCTCGAGCCTGTCTTAGACCTCCGAGCTAGAAAGACAGATGACTGCTGCTGCCAGAGAAGTCAATTTCACAAATTCAAACCTATGAAGGATGGAAAGAAACAAATCTCTCTTATGGATAGATTTGGTGCTGTAGTTGTCGCCTGTGCAACGTTATATATGTGTCTTCTGATGGTGTTCACACAACCTGTTTAACTTGGATAATTAAAACTGAGTGATGGCATTTTTGCGAAGCTTGACTACTTGTGTGTTTGTGTGTGTGTGGCTGTATGAATGTCTGTGTGCATGTTTGCCTTTGGCTTAGTTGTTAGCTTTGGATTCGGCGTACTCTGCAAATTCAGATAATGGGTTAATTCAGGAAATGGGTCAAGCACGCTGAATAAACACAGAGACAATGTAACCTCACCAGAGGTGTCTGCAGGGTGTTGTCAAAACATGGCAAAATAGTGGCTGCGACACAGATTAAAAAATAGCACTGTCTTGGCCACCGTACTGATATTTTTGATCGTATCTTAGAGACACCCCTGAACATTACTCCCATACAGGGAAGTCATAATAAAATCAGCTCTGCTAGACCATGCAAAAGATCAATCCCATCTCACATCAATATTTTTCATAGCAATTTAAAGACGTGTGGATTTCACCTCCCCGAATTCTTTGGCCAGCATGGTATTTCTAAGCACACAGCTCTTTCAATGAATGCCTTGATCAAATTATAAGAACCACTTCTCCATTTTATACATTGCATCCATTTGATTCAGGGAAGGTAAAAACTAAACTGTCTTTTCCCATGTGTGTAAAACAGAGGCTTTATCAGCAAAGACAATATTTATCTCCGGGATGTGACAAAAGCATTTATCTGCGGATTTCTATTTTCTATCTGAAAATACCCAGATAGCTGCTAGGGGCAGCAAAGAGAATGAGAATATCAACCTCTTTTCCTCCCTCTAACGTTCAGCTGTATTTTGCAGTTCAGATCTGGTTCTCTTATGCATCTCCAACTTCATGAGCTTATCCAATCAATCATTTAGAAGTGTTTTTGCAGGGTGACAAGACCATCTAGTGGTCACTTGGATTTTTGCAGGGCAGATCCAGTTGTCCTAATTTTGTGCCATCCTCAAGCCGCTATAAATTAGAGTAAAATATTTTCCTCCTTGCTGCCTATTTAACCTGTCACTAATGAAGTTAGTAGTGCTCTGAGGAGCTAAACAGTGGGGTGCAGGGGAGCAAAGAGAAGTGGCAGCAACAGCGTAGAGACAAGGTCTACTTCCCAATTCATTTTATCTCCTTACTCTGGAGCCAACACTGTTTAAATGCACTTGTTCAGGAAGAAACCATTCCAAACAGAATGATGTATGCTACTACTGCCCACTGTTTTATAGCAGTGAGTTCCTACTGAGTGCCATAAGAGGGGTTGAAGTCAATGTACCTTGAAGACTTGACAGTTCTTGGATGCATCCCCCAAGCCTGTTTGCTCAAATCCCCTTGGCAATTTTTAAATGGGCTTCTTAGAATAACACATCATTTTCTCATCAAGAGCTTTGCCAGTGTGAGATGCACCCTGGCTGCTATTTCTTAATTCAAGTTACACATAACAGTTTCTCAGGATTTTAGGACAGCACTCCACTCTGTTCTTCGGTGATGCCGTAGTGGGCCATTTCTCCTTGCTCCATGTCCTGCTGGCCTTGAAAGTTCCTGGCTGGCTCTGTTGCTGAAGATAGCATGCAAACTTTGGAAACCTCCTTTCGATCCTGCACAAGGCAGATCTGATGTTCTTAAGATGCAGTCTGCTGAATTGGGAGATGGCAATCTTTCCTTCCTGTGAATGGTTCCTGGCCTATCTGACATTTTAAAAAAAAACCTTGTTTTTCTTCAAATAAAAAAAATAAAATCTGGTATGCGACAGAACAATGCCCAAGTCAGCAGTACCATTCTCACATAGCCAGGACATCCTGAGGGGATTTTTTTTTTAAAGTCAGTTGGTTTGTTTTCTTGGCTATCCACTATGTTCTCAGGAGTCTTCTCCAACCATAGGCCCATTTAGGAAATTGAAAAGGGGACTTTGGAAGTATGCCTAATCTACCCAGAAAAAAAGCTGGGGTGTGTACAGAGCATCCAAGGCAGGGAGAAGAGAGAAGTAGGAAATAATTTTTATAGTAGTTATTTTGCTTTCACATTTGTTGTGTTCTGTGACATCTGCTGTGATGGCCCCTTTGTGAAGGCAATGTAATATGCTCTGGACTTTCCCAACCCATCCTCTGACATAGCTGGCTGGGGAACTCTGGGAGTTGAAATCCACACGTCTTAAACACTGGGTTAAAATATTGGACTATGTTCAAATCTGTTCTCAGCCATAAAAGCTTATTTGGGGCTAATTTATAATTTGGCTGGTTGTGATGGGGAAAGTTGGAGTATTATGTACACTGCCTTGAGACACCAGAGAAAAGGTGGGATATAAATCTAATAAGTAAAATAAATCAGTGGTTCCTCTGAAGCAGTATAAGCTTTCAAGCTGAACGGCCATAGTCTAGTTTTCTTTTGTTCTGATATTTCACTGCTGGCCATGGCCATTCAAGCTGAAAGCTCATTGTTGCTTCATTGATGCCAGCCGTGAAAAACTATACCAGTAGATTGGTTGCCTTCTTGAATTGCTGTGTCTGGGGGTTGGAAACTCCCTAAACTGCAGTTGAAATGTGACATTCTATCACTTATGGGCATTCACTCTGTTTCCTGTAATTAAGAGAGCAGGTTCTTGACCTTTATCCATGTGACAAATTTCAGGTACTTGAAGAAAGCTAGCATACTATTCTTTTCACAAGATTAAGAGAGTAAAGAATATAGTAGAATTACACCTTAACGTGATATGGAAATAATATGCCTACAGTGCCTTTAAAAATTGTATTTGTCTTTTGAGCAGCCAGATTTTACTGCTGATTCATGCTCAATTTGTGATTTGCTGTGATTTCACAAAACTTGTACACGGACTATTAGCATGCCAGGTATCCCTCAACCCTAAACTTGAATTTTATTCTTCCAGTAAAGAACTTTGAAAATTATTATAACATGTTACTTTTAGCCCATTTTTCTAAGCTATCAAGAATTTTGTTTCTCTTATTTGGAAACTTTGCTATCATGCCAATTTTTTTGTCATCTGCAAATTTCCCCTGCTACATCTTCCAACTGACTAATGAAAGTAGCTGTTTAAAGAGCCTGGAAGCTATCCATTTGATATGCCTCTGGACTTATGCAGAATTTATATCTTTACTTTTTGAGCATTTCTTTTACATTTGATTTGAGTATATCAGGTAGAGATCTTCAGACCGTACTGAGTTCTGGCTCATGCAGCAGAAATGAAGCACCAATTTCTGTGGTTAAGAGGTGTTTGGGGTTTTTTTGCCTTGTGGGTCTACCAAAATCAAATCTAGAACATTTATCTGGCTTCTACATAGCAACTCTGGGGTAGGGAGAAAAAAACCCCTTTAAAATTCTAATCCTTCCATATTGAATTTCATGTTATGTGAACTATGTATCAATTTGGTTTCATCCCAATCTGTGTCCCTGCAAAGAACTGAAACCACAAAGTTCAACAATTTTAAATTAAATCTAACTGCCCAGAACTGAGGGGCTGATTTGCCAGAACCAAGGTGATGAAAAGAAAGTTCTGCACATCATTTCACTTTAAACACTCAGAGGGATCTAATGTTCTTTTGTTTTGTTTTTAGCTATTCAGAAATGCACCAAGTGGACACTTTGGGGACTTGTTCCAAAAAACGTGGCTGGGTGAATCACCCTAGTTACACTGGGAGGCAGAAAATTAGCATCCAAACAGAGTTGTTGGCAATTGTTGATGGGATTGTATCATCAAAAACGATAATAGATTCTCAGAGCTATGGAGATGAAGAGTGTGTGGGTTGAGAACTATAATGAAATGTGGTTCTCATCCACTTCTGTAAGACGTGGTGATGATTCCTGTCTTCAGTGGTGTTAAAAGTCAGATGAATTTAAGGCGCTGGTGCAGACAATCTATTGATGTCTATTCAGCTTCTAGACTAGAGTTTCTGCATGCTGGCTGGGGAATTCTGGAGGTTGAAGTCCAGACATCTTACAGTTGCCAAGGTTAAGAAACACTGCCTAGGTTGCCTATACAGTTTATCTTTGAAAACAGTGGGAGAAAATGGGGGGAAACTGTCATGCCTTCCAAGTTTCTTTAATAATCCAGCCAGTGCTAATGAAAGGGTGACAATTAGATGGATATAATCCGGCAAGATAGTTTACATAAAGGCATATTTATTAATCATCATGAGAGATAACCTTGGGCTTCCCTGCTTAAATGCAGTACATTTCTACTCTCCCAGGCTTACTGGACAAAACAAGACCTTTGGACTCAATTAATGGGGCTGTTTGTAAACATTTGGGTGTCCTGTTTTCCATTTGAATTCTATGTGGCAAAGTAATTCAGAACTGAAAGTTGAAAGATGCAAATCCTCAGTTCCTTATCCCTTATACGGTAGTATCCACAGCTGATTGAAAAATAACTTGGAATAATAATTAGGAGAGTCAGGCCTTTTAAGCTTCTGTTTACTAATCTATTTAAAGGGAGAAGGATAATATTAAGATTGATCAAGAAATAGGAGAGGAATTTAGAATTGTTGTGCACTCAGAAGTGAACATGTTCAAACAATGAAAGCTATGGAATGGATTATCATGATGTAGTGGTTTATATTGCTGGAAACGATTTGGAGGGAGGGAGGAAGGGAGGAAAGAAGGAAGGGAGGGAGGAGGAAGGAAGGAAGGAAGGAAGGAAGGAAGGAAGGAAGGAAGGAAGGAAGGAAGGAAGGAAGGAAGAGTAATGCATATAAAAAAAGGGGGATGGCTTTGGTTGTACATCTTGACACACAGAGACAAATGCACACAAATACCCCCACGGATCTTAGGTCTGAACAAGAATAGAAATATAGAGTTTGAAGAGGTCATTTAGGTTGTTAAGGGTAATGGCCTACTTAATGTAGGAATTCAAATTAAAACATTGTGGACAAATTATTATTATTTTTTGCCTTTATCTAAACTCATCCAGTATGGGAGAGTAATTAGTTGCACCATCAATTGCTGTTATTGTTACAGTGGTTTCCCCCCCCAGCATTTAATCTGGTTGCCTGTAATTTAAACCTATTCTTCTATGTGTCCTTGACCTTCTGTGTGACAACTTTTCACATACTTGTATTGTCTTCCTCCTTGGGTTTTTTCCCCCCCAAGGCAAAAGAGCCTTGGTAGCTCAGGCTGTTAAATGCCTGCTCTTAAGATCCAGCTGCCTACAATTATTGTAGGCTCGAATCCCACCAGGCTCAAGGTTGACTCAGCCTTCCATCCTCTCGGGGTAGGTAAATTGAGGACCCAAGATTGTTGGGGGCAATTAGCTGACCTTGTAAAAATGCCGCTTAGTAATAAGCAGGCATATACAATGGAATGAAGGCTATTGCTGAGCACACTGGGTTGTATCCCAAAAAATTGTAAGCCGCCCTGAGTCTTCGGAGAAGGGCGGCATATAAATGTAATTTTAAAAAAATAAAAAAATTAAAAAAACATGCTCAGGATTTTAAATATCTTAATTTCTAGTTCCCCACCCCCCCAGTCCTTCTTGTTATCCTTTTCCAATCCTGTTACCCTTTATTTATTTGCTTATTTTATAAGTTTTTCGTGCCACCTATGTTCCAAGAGTCTGGATGGCTTATGACAGTAAAAACATCATAAAACAAAGCCTAACATTAAAATCATAAAAGCACTGTTCCCTATAAAATCAAAGGAGAATCAACCCATAATTTCTAGCCATTGCCTACCTGTCAGCACTCTTACTGTCTGGTTCCCCAAAGATCTGGTGCCTATTTCTGAAGCAGAAGTAAAGAAAGGCCATTATTGTAACTTTCAGGGGAGGAGAATTTCAAGAGTTACAGCAGCCACAGAAAATGCCCTGGGGAGAGGGAAGCATGCAGGCAAAAGGATTCAAGACTATCTTGAGCCATGGAGTAATTTATCTGAATTTCAAGTGTATAATGTACAACTACACCAAGTATTTGAGATGGCCTCAATGAATGCAGAAAGAAAGACAGTGTTACCTTCCCTGACTTGGAAACTATACAGATAATCCTTTGTTTAACTAACAATCTTACTTCAGCTTTCCTTTGCTTTACCTGTGTATGATCTTTCCTTGTGTTTATAACCTTCACAGGTCTGTGAAGCACAGGAAAGCTGAAGTAAGATTTAAGCACAGTCACCATTTCACTAAGCAACTGTATTTCTTGATGGCTGAGGTTTGCTTTCTCCCCAGGTTGTCCCCTCCAGTCAACTTTTCCCAACCTGGTTGGGATGCAATGCAAGGTGTCTGCTCATAGTTCTTGGTTCTTCATCTTGCTGGGTATGCTCACCAGTATTTTAAAAAATGCCTTCAGGCCCAGCTGTAAGCAGTATGATGTTGCCTTGTTCCACTTGGCTCTGGCCCAGCTCAAGGGGAAATAACAGCTCAAGTGACTCCCATTGTTTATGAAATGAAGGAACTTGTTGCTTTCATAAAGACACAATGAGACTGGAAGGGGACCAACAAGTTTCCAGGATCAGGAGAACAGGAAAGGGGCAACTCTGAAATGGCGAGAGCATGGAACATTACAAAGAATTCAGCAGCTCAGGCAGCATCAACTTGCATTAGGATTGTTCAGACTCAGTTCTGGAACATGAGCAAGAATTAGTTATGACACTAATAATGTGTCAGGCATAAAAGATAAGGTCTACACATGAAGGTCCAGTTAAATTCATTTATTGCTACCCAAGCCTATGCATCAGTGGTGGGATTCAATTTTTTTTTACTACCGGTTCTGTGGGTGTGGCTTGGTGGGTGTGGCAGGGGAAGGACACTGTAAAATCTCTAGTCAGAGGTGGTATTTGCCGGTTCTCCGAACTACTCAAAATTTCCGCTACTGGTTCTCCAGAACTGGTCAGAACCTGCTGAATACCACCTCTGTTATGCATAGGAATCTTCTCAACTAACATTAGCAACTGCTAAGATTTAGATATGGCCCAACAAAATTTGGGGGGGAGGGTTTAGAGAGAGTTGGACTCAGTGCACTTGTGGCTATGTAGAGATTCCAGGCTGATCTCTCATTTAACTCCAGCCCTAGCTTCTGTCATTCCTTCCTCTACAAAATGTGACCCTTTGGCTTTGGGGTGAAAAAAAAAGATTTTTGGAGGAACAGAATAGGACAACAGAGCTTCCTTATATAATGGCAAGCTAACTAATTATCTGTTATTAGGACTTCAACTTGATGAAGTGGGAAGGGACCAGCATCTTCTGATTGGCTAATTAGGGACAATAACATGCTAGACTGGTTTGAGAAGTAACAGGAATGAGTAAATTTAAGTACATGCAGGGTTTTTTCCATTGCCATTAACACAGTGTCCCTACAACTAGAACATGTTTAAAGGGTCAATATATTGTAAGAATAGCAAAAGGTCCATTTCTGGGAAAAGAGGTTAAATTTAGCCCCCAAGTTTAGCCTCATTCTCTCAATTAGAGAACAAAAAAAATTAGAAAGGAGGAAGTGTGCAAGGCACAATCATTTGAGATCCTGAAGGAAATGCAAATTTTGGCTCCTGATATAAAATACATTGCATGCTCATATGTGTAGCACTTCTATCAAATTTGGGGAAGATTGACTACATGGGTTTTAGCCATTTCCGCAGTTGATTGGGTTTGGGGGATGGCAAAATACAGTATTAGGGCTATCATATCTAGACTATAATATTCCAAGTGAACATGGGATGTCTTGGGATCCTTTAAAGACCCATCAGATTTACTGAGGTCTAAACAGAAAAAGAACAGATTGATGTGCCTAGAGTTGATTATAGTAGAAATGAGTGCGCTGTTGGATGATTTGAAGTGGCAGATCATTCTGGAGAAGGCCCATCTATGTAGATGCTGAATTGCAGGTTACTAAGTTGAGTGATGCTTAAGTGACTTGATAGCACTTTAATCCAAAATATGGATCTGGGCTGCAAACATAAAGATTACTAGCAGATGGCAACGAAGAGTTGGATAGTTTATACTGTATTTTGTTGCCGCTTGTAGTAATCCACATTTTTGCAGCCAAGATATGATGGTTGTTCAATCATGTTTGACTGTTTGTGACTTACAAACATCATTTCACTACAACTATCCACCAGGTAGCCCATAACTGAGTTGGACTGTGGTGAGCTCTACCCTTTCAGTATTGGGAAATTGCCTCCTGAATCCTAGTAATTGCAAATGCATTTGGAACCCAAAGACCTTGCTGCGGACTGAAAGTCTGATGAGGTCTGATCTCTTCTACCTTCCCAGAGAAACTCTCAACCCACCACCCACAATCTTCCAACTGAACTCTCCCCTCTCTCTTTCTGTCTGGTGTGCAACATTGGAAGCAAAGAGAAGGGAGGCATTGGCCCAAACAAAATGTACCACCCATTCCCCTCCTCCCTAGGAAAACAGGTGGATGAATCTGGTTTTGTGGAATTCAGGTAAGGGGATAGATTTATTTTCCTGGCTTCAGTTTGAATTAGGAAGAATTCAGGCTTTTAAAAGCAAAGCCTCACCTGGTGGCACAAAAGTGAATGTGCTTAGTAATGGCATAAACCATTAGTTCAGCCCCCTTTTTCAAATGCCTGAAATATCCTTCAGAATTGAAAGCATATATGCACCTTGCTTTTACAGTCTATTATTAAAAAGTGAATTTATAGAGTTTCAGAAAGAAGAGGCGGTGATCATGAATAGCAGCCATTCATAAAAGTATTATGGGTGGTCACCCCAGGCCTTCCTTTCCTAAACATGCATTGTGGTTTTTTTAAAAAAATCCTTTCCCTGTTCTGAGTATGTGAGACAGAAGTGAACACTTTTGATGAGTTGTAGTCCATCTTTTTTTGGTAGAAAGCCAATAACTTTGAGTACAACTGCATGGTGGCCTCTACTATATTTTGAATGAGCCCAAAAAGAGCTAAGCAGGTTATAACTTGGTTCCCAGATAGAAGAGAATTCACAAGGAAATTCCAAGGTGTTAGGTGAGACTGAGAAAATTGAAAAAACATCCTGGAAGAAGAGAATGGAAAATCACTTCTGTTTTGTCACCTAGAGAAAAACCTACAGTGAGACAGCAAGAGACAAGCTTGATATGGGATGATTATTTTTTTAAGTGCCTCTGCAAACCCTTTATCCTGCAAGGGAGAAGAACATTTTGAAGTGCTCAGAATATTGCCACTTCTGAAATCAGATTACCATTTATTTAATGTATCTAATAGAGATGGCTCTGCTCACCTTGTATAATATGCAATGGGGCTTGTCTGGCAAATGATGGCGTATATTGTTTTGGAAAATAAACAGATGGTATAAAGGCCTATTTTTGTGATTGGGATGGTAATTTCCTGCACTATTGTTACAGGAGTAGATAGCATTATCATATCTCTTTTCTCTCTGCCCTTTGCTAAGGTTACTTCTGACTGGCAAGCTGACTGTTGATTTTTCCTTCCTGTATTTAAATGTTAGCATTAACATACTAGTAGCCCTAAATAGTATAGAAATCAAACATTTTAAACATATGTATCACTCCTAATACCACCCCATTCTGCTAATATCAAACTGGAACTCCTGCCTAAGTTTCCACTGGTGGGATGGCTCATAGTGGAGTTACTATTAATATGACTTTCTTGATGGAGGGTCTCTGTGTTTCATGAAATGAAGCTGATTCTCATGCTATCTTCCTTTATATTACAGCTTCTTCTAGGAGAACAGCTGCTCCAGACCTGGATGCCATTTAAAGGTGAACTTTGTTATAATTTATGTAATGCTTATGTTCTTACCATATTGTTCCATTCAAACCAAGACGATTAGGGGAATGGAGGCTAAAACATACGATGAATGGTTGCAGAAACTGGGCATGACTAATCTAGTGAAGAGAAGGACCAGGGGAGACATGATAGCAGTGTTCCAATATTCAAGATTCAAGGTGTTGGTGCTTACCTACAAAGCTCTCCATGGCTTAGGGCCGGGGTACTTGTGGGAACGTCTCCTGCTAGCATCGAATACCAATCGCCCGGTGCGCGCCCACAGACAGGGCCTCCTTGGGGTACCGTCGGCTAGACAATGTTGGCTGGTGGTCCCTAGGGGGAGGGCCTTCTCTGTGGGGGCACCCACTTTGTGCAACCAGCTTCCCCTGGAGCTGAGACTGGCCCCCGACCTTCGCTCCTTTCGCCGCGGGGCCTAAAGACTTGGTTATTCGAACAGGCCGGCCTGGACTGAGGGGGGGTTGTTTTAATATTTTAAATGTTTGTTAGTGGGTTTTAATGATTATTTGGTCAAATTTGGTTTAATTTCTTTTTAATTTTTGTAATTTGTATGATTGTTTTTATGTGAGCCGCCCTGAGTCCCTCAGGAGAGAGAGCAGCATATAAGACCAAATAATAAAATAAATAAATAAATTTGAGGGGCTGCCACAGGGAGGAAGGGGTCAAGCTGTTTTCCAAAGCACCCAAAGGCCAAACAAGGAATAATGGATAGAAACTGAACAAGGAGAGATTTAACCTGGAAATAAGGAGAATTTTTCTGACAGTGAGAACAATCAACCATGGGAACAGCTTGTCTTCAGAAGTTGTGGAAGCTTCATCACTGGAAGCTTTCAAGAAGAGATTGGACTGCCATCTGTCAGAAATGATGTAGGGCCTACTTGGGAGCGGGGATTGGGCTAGATGACCTACAAGGTCCCTTCCAACTGTTAAGCTGTATTTCTATCATTTCCTTATGTTAGAATAGGTGGCTTTGTTGTTAACTGTTTTCTCTAACCACCTTTACTGAACATTGCTTTTAAGAGGACCAGTTGGTTTAATGGTTAATGTACCTGGCTAGAAAGCATGGGACTGTGAGTCTCTTGGCTTGGCCATGGAAGCTATCTGGGTGACTTTGGGCCAATCACTCTCTCTTAGCCCAACCCATCTGACAGGGTTGTTGTTGTGGGAAAATAGAAGGAGGAAGATGTGTTGGATATGTTTGCCGCCTTCAATTATTTGTAAAAATAATAAACGTAGGATATTAATAAGCAAAGTAAAAATAAAAATAAAACAAAAGGTATTATTTGTATTCAAGGCTTCAGGTTGCTTTGATTAAAAAAAGAATAAAAAAACTTTAGAAGAACAATAACCAACAAAAATAATTATATTATGGAGATATAATATAATAATTATAGTGTGGAGAGCCAGTTTGGTCTAGTGGTTAAGGCATCAGGCTAGAAACTAGGAAACCATGGGTTCTAGTGCCTCCTTAGGCCCAAAGCCAACTGGGTGAACTTGGGCCAGTCATTTTTTCTCATTCGCAGGAAGGAGATGATGGCAAACTACTTTTGCCAGGAAAATTGCAGTCCAGGAAGTCTCCCAGAATCGGACATGACTGAATGGAAGGGGGGGTGGGAACCCTGTACGATGAGGAATGCTGGATCAAAGTCTGAAGTTTCTGAATCTCTGTTCCACAGTAATACTGTGAATTCAGTTGCATTTAAAGAGCACAATCACATATTCTTTCAATGCATATATTTCAGTCCATAGCTATCAACGTGTCAGGAATACGTTGTGTCCCTTTTTAATGACTTTTTTGACTTCCTTTGGGAGATTGTAAATGAGAACAACACTGAACGGTCCTTGGTGGTCTCTGAGCTTGATTGTTTTTGCAAATGTTTCTTGCAAATGTTTCATTACTCAGATTAGGTAACATCATCAGTGCTGATGATGTTACCTTGTTTGGATAATGAAACGTCTACAAGAAAACAACCAAGCTCAGAGAGCATCCAGGACCCCTCATTTCAATCCTGAGTTACCAATATTCTCCCTTATGAGAACAGTGAACCCTGTATTGTGTTAAGGTTTTAATATTGGATTAAATTGTGGGTGTTTTAGTATATGTGTATTGTAAGCCCCGTGCTACTTTATTTATCTGTAAAATTTATTAGCCACCCATCTTATCACAAGGTAACTCTGGGTGGTTTGTTATATGCAGCATACAAAAATATTTAATAAATAAACAGTAGCTATATCTTTGTAAATTATCCAGACAAGGGGATGGAAGGTATACTAAAACAAATTTACAGTCCCACCAAATTTTGCTACTCTACCATTTCTAGAAAGCAGATTGTTGCATCACCCTATTTATAAATTCTGTCAGGCCAAAGTATAAAGGGAGAATCCCTTTGTGAATGACACAACATTGTGTAGAAAAATTGATCCTTTGGAAGACAAATGTGAAATTCAAAACAGTCTTGATACATTAAAAAAAGTAACTGAAAATCATAGAGTGAATTTTAACTGGGATACAAAATTCATCACATAGCAAACATAAAGCAAGTGCACAGGTGTAGGATGGGGGATATTTGTCTTCTTAAAAGTACTTATAAAATAGAGGTAGTCCTTGATTTGCAATCATAATTGAGCCTGAAATTACAAATGCTAGTAATTAAGAGGGTCATCGCGTGACTCACTCAATTTTACAACTTTTTGGGGGGTGTTCATTAAATAAATACTGCAATTGTTAAGCAAACTCATTGTCCACAATGATGTTTTTCTACCAGAAACTGGAAATTGCAATTTTCAGCAAAAAAAAGGTCATAAATTACATGACCACGAGATGCTGCAAATACACATATATGCAGGCAGGTTGCCAAACACCCAAAATGAAGTCACGTGGCCATATTGTGGGGTGGGGGGGAAGCTATCAGAACTTCAAAACTGGATTGTAAGTACTTTTGGGTCCATTGTAACTTTGAACAGTCACTTAAGCAACGAGTTTTAAGTTGGGGAACTAGCTGTAGTCACTTATTCCAAATATGGTCACTAAGCTTTGACACCAATTGGATGGCACATAGTAATTTAATCAACTAATTGACAAGGAAACCAATTTGACAATGAGTTGGTTCTCATTTACTGATGTGTGCATGCAAAGCCTAGATAACCATAACTGGATGCCTTACCTTGAATTCCTGGAATACATTAGACTTAGAACTCTCTAATTCTATAAGATTAACTTGGATATGTGCCAAAATGCCACATAATCACTCAATTTGGAGATCAGAGGTGGTATTCAGCAGGTTCTGACCAGTTCTGGAGAACCGTTAGCAGAAATTTTGAGTAGTTCGGAGAACCAGCAAACACCACCTCTGACTGGCCCCGCCCCCATCTATTCTCTGCCTCCCAAGTCCCAGCTGGTTGGCTGGGTCTTCTTTTGTTGCCCTGCATACGAGAATGGAGCTGGAGAGCAGGTTAGTGGGGTGGGGAGGGAATGAGGATTTTGCAGTAACCTTTCCCTGCCATGCACACCAAACCACACCCACCAAGCCACGCCCACAGAACCGGTAGTAACAATTTTTGAATCCCACCACTGTTGGAGATGATTGAAAATATTTTGATGTATTTCTGTAAAATGCTTTGAGTTGTAAACCAGAAACAGTCTGGAATGTTTCTGTACATACCAGGTATCTAAATTTGCAGGATGCTTCTTGTTGATTGCAAATGTTCTGGATCACCCAGATTGCTTTCAATCCCAATGCCAATACCAGCTCAGTTGGGCGGAGAACATTTATCCATTGCCATCATCATTAACTACAGTACATTATCTGGGCGCTGGTTATAATTGGCCAATACTTCAATCACTGATACAAAGTACAACCCCACCCTATCCATTCTGTGAGTTGGGAGAAGCCAGGCTTATTTTGGCAGTCCACCGAGATTTTGATAGATAGATATTGTAATATTTCATAATCGTAATTGTCTTTAGTCTGTATATAAGATTATTTCATGGCATGGACATTCACTAGTTGTAAATCAAATAAATAAATAAAAGCATAATCCTCCTGCTAATCCCCAAAAATGAAACATGGTTCCAGTTTGAAAGATCAACATTGCTTCTTGAAATTATTCATCTTAATTGGATCGCCAAAATTTGAGATTTCAAAAGCTGGAGAGCATCTCTCTGAATGGCTTTGGCTGCATCATGAAACCAGTGACTTTAATCCTCCACCAGTTCATAAAAGTTGTTGGCCTCAGCCACAGATGGTTTTGCCATTTCTTTATGCCCTTCTTCTAAACAGGTTTGACGTGTGCAATGAATATTGCCTATGCGACCATCCACTCTCCCCTGCCTGTTCTCCCCTACCCTGTTTCCAAGCAAGATCAACCCTGATTTTCCACTCCCAACTTCCCTTTTGCCTAGTGCCTCAATCAGATGCCTCTGGGCTTGGATGCTACTTGTAAAACTGCAGAAGCGTTAAAGATGCCCAGTAAACCACACCATACATCAGTCACAAACATAAGACACAATTGGAGTAGACTAGCCCAGGATATTATTGTGGATGGAACATGAATTTGAAAAATTATCTTGTACATGGAGAAAAATTGATTGACCTGATGGGAACTTTTCTTTCCCTTGCAATGTAATTAGCAAAAATACAACTTCTTTTTAAAGGATGAGATAGAAAAGGAGGAGGAATAATAAGGCTGCATAAAGCTCTCATGTTGAACCTGGGGAGAGATTACTAACGTATTTGGGGGAAACTGGTGCTCTGTATCATAAAATAACTGAAGAGGCTGGATTTGTACCACCAGGCTTAGACACAAAAACATCTAATTGACTCACACTAACCAGGTCTAGCAGCAGGCAGCTACGGATGCTGTTTTTTTTTTAACCTGCTTTGTTTAAGTACAATATGTGAACACAGGCTATATTTTGTAAAAAGCGTGCAACTGCACAGAAATTCAAAAGAAGCACAATACCTGTGTTTTTTTTAAGAAATGAATGAATAAAAAAAATTTCTTTAAAAAAACAGTTTAGTTGTAATCGATGATTAATTGCCAACTCAACAGGAGGTAAAAGTCTGTAGAGATTTTCAGTCATCTAGGTCATGGTTGTCCCAAGGTCTCTTTTCATGAGGCAACTGGACTTTCTTGTTTTTTCTTTGACTATAAATCCTTCCATTCCCCACTATCCTGTCAGAGCTGAAGAAGCTTCTTGATGAGAAGTGAAATGTCTTCAAAGAAAAAACTAGAAAGTCCAGTTGCCTCATGAAAAAAAGCACCTTTGGGTCAAGAGGAGGTATCAAAGATTTTTTTCATGAAGTACATTTCAGATAATCTACTGTACTGTTTCATTAAATGGGTATGGAGAGTAGGACAGAGATCCCAGAAATGAGTATTTGGGTTAGAATATTTAACTGTATGCAGTATGAAGGGGCTGCCTTTTTTTACATGAAATTAGCTGCTTTAAACAACACTGGAATACCCAGTGGTCAATTGTTGTGTGTGTGTGTGTGTGTGTGTGTGTGTGTGTGCTGCAGGGAGCATTAGGTTAGGCAATATGTGCAAATGATCATTTTGAATCAACGGTTATGTAGCTACAGCAAAGGGCAATGGGATTTTAGGCTGCGTGCACTACAGGACACTTCATGAAGGCTTTTCTTGAAGATCCAGAGTCAGCTCAGCTTCTGGGTCCACTTTAGCTGACTCCAGTTGATTGTTTTCCTAGCTCTGCAGCAGTTTATTTGAAACCAGAACAAAGGCAGTGTTTTTCTATGCAGCATTCCAAATTCATCTTCAAAAGCTTTTATGAAACACAGCAGGAATGGTTGCAAAATGACTTTGAAGTTTACAAACGATCATTTTTCACATAGATTTTACAAAGGCTCCCATTATAGCACCTGGGTGAAGGGAGAGGAGCAAAGGGACTCATCTAGCTGTTTAATAAGGTCAAGGTTTTTTAAAAATGCCAGGACCTGTTGGATCTTGAGGATGACACGTTGATAGAATCATTTCTTTGCTGATTGGCTTTAATAGAAGTGACAATCCCAAGCCAATATTGAACTGCTTTGGCTAGACTGAAAAGTGAAAATGATGATGGTGTGGAAGTGCTCATACAGTATTTTCCAAAGCATGAAAAATAATAGCTCCATTTTATTCTGTTTATTAGCTTTCTCAACAGGCTAGTGAACCTAAGGTTGCGTGTGCTTTCTCTCTGAATTTCAGGCAAAGCCAGATCAGTGTTTCTCAGCAACTTTAAGATGTGTGGACTTCAACTCCTAGATTTCCCAATCAGTATGCTAGCTAAGGAATTCTGGGAGTTGATATCCACACATCTTAAAATGTCCAAGGTTGAGAAACTCTGGACTATGGTAGATGACAAGAGAATCTTCTCCAACTCTATAATTCTATGAAATCAATACGAACACTTCTTTCCAATTATTTTTGTGAAAAATAAGCTGAGACACACTATTGGGAGACGGTTAAGGGGGCTTATATTTAATTTTGCAATAAACCTTTTTATTTAGTGATGCCATATTGCATGTCTGAGAGGCTTTATCTGAGTCTAAACAGCTAATTTAAGTCATGAAAAATGAAAGATGAAATCGGGAACTAAAATTTACTGCCCAGGCTCGATCTGGGGAGTCTAAACATTTTCCAAAATTCTGATTGACCAATACTGTCTGTGCATGTGCTAGGTTTTTTAAATTAAATCTAGGCATTTAATAAATGCAGCTTATTTTAAGTTGTATTTTCCAAAATGTGTTTGAGAAGAAAACAAGAAAAGTAGCCCTCAAGTTGGAAGAGGAACAAGTTAAAGAAACTGTGATAGCATGGGCAAAAAACTTTTGATGTGTTATAGAACTAGATAAATGGCAGAAACTATGGGACAGAAATAATAAATTAACAATATCAACAGTATATAAAGAAAACTTGTATAAGACATTTTATAGATGGCACTTAGCACCAGCAAAACTAGCGAAAATGTTTAAAGATAAATCAACTAAATGCTGGAAGTGTCATCAAACACCAGGAACATATGTGGTGGTCTTGCATAGAAGCTAAAAGATATTGGACAAAAATTCACACGTGGTTGGAAAAAATGATTAAACAACATATAGATTTGAAACCTGAAATATTTTTATTAGGAACAGTACCTGAAGTAGAGGTGGTATTCAGCAGGTTCTGACCAGTTCTGGAGAACTGGTAATGGAAATTTTGAGTAGTCCAGAGAACTGGCAAATACCATCCCTGACTGGAGATTTTACAGTATCCTTCCCCTGCCACACCCACCAAGCCACGCGCACAGAACTGGTAGTAAAAAAAAATGAATCCCACCACTGACCTGAAGGTTATAGTAAAGAAAAAACATATTTATTCATACATGTATTAATACCAGCTAGAATTGTATTTGCTTAGAATTGGAAAAGTGACAAGATACCAATAGAGGGATAAGTAATTGAAAAAATATTTGAATGTGCAGAAATGAATAGATTATCACTGGAAATTAAAGAAAAAGAAGAATCTGAGTACTATATGGATTTGCTTTATCAATGGTTAGGGATATGTGATTATTCTTGCTTTGTTATATTGATAAGAAAAGTATTAAATAAGCACATGAAAAATTACCCAATCAACGCATGCTTCAAATGGAATGGATTGTTGTATATATATATAAAAAAATTATTCAAAAGAAGAAGAAAAGAAAAGTAGCCCTCAACACTGCTTGATAGATGCTGCATCATATGCCAATACTTAATAAAGTCTTTTAATACTGGGGTTTCCTTTAGGATCCTCTGAGTAGTACTTTCCTAGAGATTCAGCAGAATAGAAATGATAGCTATTTTATTCACCTTACTGGAATCTCTGAATATTTTGTCTTATGAAACATCTCTCTTGAACTTTGAAATATCAGAATGAATTGGACACACATGTCCATAAAATAATTTAAACACCAAGCCAATAACTACATCCATTTTCAAGTTGGAAGTAGAAAGTGCATACCAAACCTTTGAAAACTATTGAAAAAAAAAGATAAACTGTATGTGCCTAATACAGTCCTAGTTTGCAATGAAATGAACTAAATCTAACTGAAAAACTAGACTGTATTATTCATATGTTTACCAATTTGTTTTGAGATCGTTCATTCAATGGAGGAAAGGCTGGTGCAAATGATGGAACTTGTAGAGATGGCTAAATTAATGTCCTTGATCAGAGAAAAGACAGTATCTACATTTGCAGTTTAGTTTTCTTTAACTTTTTTCTTTATTTGCTCCTTTTTTTCTCTTTGATTTCCTTCTTCTTTTCTTCCTTACTACTGGTATCTATTAGTTTGTGTTAGCTTTTATCATCATTTATATGGGACAGAGCAGAATAGATATACTTTAAGCCATAGAAAACAGAACATGTGGATAGCAATAGCACTTAGACTTATATACCACTTTACAGTGTTTTTACAGCTCTCTCTAAGCAATTACAGAGTCAGCATATTGCCCCCAACAATTTGGGTCCTCATCTTACCCACCTCAGAAGGATGGAAGGCTGAGTCAATTTTGAGCCTGGTGGGATTTGAACTGCCAAATTGCAGGCAACTGGCAGTCAGCAAACGTAGTCTGCAGTACTGCACTCTAACCACTGCACCACTGCATCACTGTGGATGTGCTTTAAGCCATAGAAAAACATTACCAACCAAAGTTAGCATGATGAAAGAAATTATCTAGGTCTTTCTTTGACTCACTTAAGTAGCCAGACCAGACAATAGTCTAGGAATTCTCTTTGCTTAACATGCTTAGCCTTAATTGGTACTGAAATTAGTTAGCGTTTAATAGCTTTTGGTGCTGGGTGAACCCCACCCTTCTGGTTACTTATTGTTTAGCATGTTTTGGATACCCAGTTAAGCATATTTTTGGAAAGACAGTCATTGAGAAGCTTTTCCTAAACTCTGCACTGTTATTATGAAAAGTTCTTCTCCATCCCCCACAATGTTTTTTGGCTGGTGCCAATGTAAAACCCAACAGGTGCACACATGGTGTAGAAGTTGTGTAGTACACAGCAGGGGTCTCCAACCTTGGCAACGTTAAGCCTGGAAGACTTCAACTGGCTGGGGAATTCTGGGAGTTGAAGTCCTCCACACTTAAAGTTGCCAAGATTGGAGACCCCTGGTACAGAGCATCTATGCAGCACTTGATTATTCTTAAAGTATGTGGCAACCCCCTTCCTGAATTACAACTTTCTAAATTCCCACATCAGCTATAGGGGCTGAGAAATCTGGAAGTGATCATCCTAAAGTCATCAGCTAGAAAAGACCAGGTTAGAAGCACTGGTCTACACAGTATTTATTTATTTATTTATTTGTTTATTATTTATTTATTTTGTCAGTCGCTTACAAGATAATAAGGATAAGGATAAACATAGTTGTGAATACATGAAATGAATACATATAAGAAAAATAAAAGAAACAATAGGACAGGGACGGTAGGCATGTCAGTGCACTTATGCATGCCCCCTAAGAGCTTAGGCAAACTGTACCCCTCAAATTCAGCTATGTAACTTCTAGACACTATTTGCAAAAAAAAAAAAAAAGAGGCAGCCAAATCTTGAAAAATTATAAGACTAACAACTTTCCTGACTTTTATTTTTTAGGTAGCCATTCTGAAAGCCAAAAACCAGGACCATGATGTTTTTCCTGGGGCTGCAGGAAGACAAATTATGCATAGATCCTTAGTTTGTTATCAGAACTCATATATTTTCCCAGCAATGGTTCATGGAGCTACAGCTTGGCAAGGCCAGTGCTGATAAGTGAACCACAAACACAATGTCTCTCCAGAGCTCTTCTATCATAGGGCTGTGTTGGATATGTGTTGCGGCAATCTAGGCAACACTAGGAGGAGACAGCAAAAAGGTACTTTAAACTTTGCTGCCATCCACTGCTTCCAAAAATCCTAAATGCAAGTGCTCTGTCAGTGATGCACACTAAATGTGTGCCTTCCCAGATATATATTACCCGAGTCATTTAGACTCCCCCAAAGTGGCAGGCGTTTGGAGGCTGCTGCCAGACACATGCTATAAATCCACAACACATATAATACATATCTCCTAAATCTGAACACAACACCAGATCCCCACCCCTGCAAGTACACATTGTGGCTATTCAGCATTCAAGCCTTTCCTTTAACAGACAGAAAGAGGAAAACACCTTTTGATTCTGGTATGTATCTTCCTGACACTTGGACATCCTGTTTGGCCTCCTCAAAAGTATGATTAGTTGATACACACAAAAGACAAAACGCTCACAATGTTCTGGTGCACACCCTGCCTGTCCCTCATTTTTTTTGCACAAGCATTTCTGGACAGCATTTGGCAAAAACATTCAGGAGCAGTGATCTTTGAATACTTATGATAAAGGTGACTGTTTATTCAGGAAACATTTGCATCACTTAAACAGTGTTCATTTATCTCCAGTCCAGGAAATACGCACATGTTGCACATAAAAGGGGAGGATCTTTGATCATGTGTGGCCCCAGCTGCCATCTTGACTTTTCTGATTCTCTGCTATTGATGCCTGTGCTCCAGTCTCATACCCTGATCTGATTGGTTATGTATCATCTAGTCCCCAGTCAGTGGGATTCATCTGATTGGTTATGTATCATCTAGCCCCCAGTCAGTGGTGGGATTCAAAAAATTTTACTACCGGATCTTTCGGCATGACTTGGTGGGTGTGGCTTGGCTTGGTGGGCATGGTTTGGTGGGCGTGGCAGGGGAAGGATACTGTAAAATCTCCATTCCGTCCCCAACCCACTAACCTGCTTTCCAGCTCTGTTCTCCTATGCAGGGCAACAAAAGGAGACCCAGCTGATCAGCTGGGACTTGGGAGGCAGAGAATAGATGGGAGCGGGGCCAGTCAGAGGTGGTATTTGCTGGTTCTCCAAACTACTCAAAATTTCCACTACCGGTTCTCCAGAACTGGTCAGAACCTGCTGAATACCACCTCTGCCCCCAGTGTATGATCCTTGATTCACCAATTCACCTCTCTGTAAGAACAAAGAAGAAATACAGTATCAAAGTAGTAATGGAGAAGCGAGAAGCTTTATTTTTTTTAAAGGAAAATATTTAAATTTAAGAATATTGAAAAGAAGAATTCCTTACTGAATTAAGATATTTTTTCCTGGGAAATGTTCCTGTCTTTTCACTGAAAAAAACACTACATTTAACCTGAACGGTGAAATGAAAGGTGATTCTGTTTCAACCTAATTTATAATGGTAAAACTTGAATTACAAGTTATGTTATGCTTAGCTAGGCAAAATATGAATAATTTCCTCAATTTTAGTTACTGCACATACAACAGATGTGTGCCAATTCTTGGGGGTGGTTGAAATACAAAATAGAGAATGGATGAATGGAAAGATAGATAGGAGGGGAAAAACAGTTTGGTATAGTGGCTAAGATGCTGGTGTCAGGACTGAATTCGCTTATGCTTCCTGCGAATATTATTACTTTTCAACTTGCCAAAGAACTGGGGGGAGGGAAGGGGAAGATGGAATGCAGAGGTGTACCAAGGACACTTTGGCAGGTGTCAGCCAAGACATGAACTTTTCTCAAAACAAAAGAATGATTCATTATTGGATAATGTGACTGTCCAGTGGGAGGAGGGAAAAAGCTATTCTTTAACTATGCAGGGTTGCGCAGGAGAAGTTAGAGCTGGATTTGCATTCTTCAGTGTCAAAACAATGTACTCAATAAAGTTTTGCTTTTGTGTCTATGTTTGTTGGGTTCGTTAGTCAGACAGTTGACATTAAACCAGCTCTTCTAAAGCCCTGGTTCTGCCTAACCTACTCAGCCACCTCTGAGACTGCTGTGAAGAGTCTGAAGAACAATGTCCAGTATGGAGCGAAAGGTGGAGATGGCAATGTAGACCAGGGTGTGTGTGGCAAAGGAAGCCCCGGCAACAGTGCAGGCAGACTTCAGATCCCAAGCAGTTGTCACCCAGTCAAAACTTCCTCTGCCAAAAGCCAGTTTATTTATTAATTCATGTATTAGTCTATCTACCAAAATGTGTGTATCATTGTAATCACACACTTCTCACCAAGTAATAATATTTATTTATTTATTTATTTATTGAACTTGTATGCCGCCCCATCTCCGAAGACTCAGGGCGGCTCACAACTAAAAACAGGAACAATAAATACTTAAAAAGAGATTAAACTAATTTTACAAGCCCAAAAATTACAAAAACTAAAATTTACAATAGTTAAAAATTAAGAAGCCCATCCCCCCCCAGGGAGGGCTCACAGCCCGGGTTGATCAAACAACCAGGTCTTTAAATCATGGTGGAAGGTGCGGAGGTCAGGGGCCAGGCGTGAGGGATTGCTTTCCCCTTCGCCCGGTGGGCTTCCCACGGTGAGCCAATTCCACACAAAACCTCTCCAGTTCTGTCATGGGGTGAGAGAGCCCCGAAAGGTGGACTCAGCCCCTTTTATTAGGTTTTCTCTAAAGCAAGCAGTTACAGTACAAGAAGCTCATTCTTATTGGTTACATATTACACTTAATACCATATTTGGTTATTGTGATATAAGGAAGAAAAGAAAAGCGGCTGTAACAGGCATGTAACTTTTGCTGATATGTACCTATCATGTTAGCCATCTTATCAGTGGTGGGTGCAAGCACTATCTAGCTACTGGTGAAACATAGGTGCAGCATCAAACAAAGTTGTTACAGTTTGTGTGCGAGAAGCAAGCAAAGTTGTTACATTTTGCGGCTACATGGTTGGAACAAAATATGTAAAAACAAACAGACAATGCAGCGCCGAAGCCGCTGAGCCACCAAAGGCCGCCGAGCCGCCAAGGCCGCAGGGCCACGCCCCCAGCCATCGCATCGAGCGGCACCCTCTGGAAAAAAGAAAAACCCCGGCCGGCACCGTACAAGCCGCCGCCATTCGAATTTCGGCCCAGGGGAAACACAGAACATGAACAGAGTACAAAAATAAAGCAAGGGAATAGATAATATTAATCTAAACCAGAGGTGTCAAACTCAAGACCTGCAGGCCAGATCCGGACCGTGGGGTGCTTAGATCTGGCCCATGGAGCCACCCTGGAAACAGTGAAGGACCAGGCTGCACTGTCTCTGCCAGTGAAAACGAAGCTCCGTTTTTGCTGGCAAAGGGTTGCAGGAGGCCGTCTCAGCCGAAAACGGAGCTCGGGAGCTCATTTTTGCTGGCAGAGCAACTTGGGCCACCACAGACGCCCCCGACACAAGTGATGTTGAGGTGGTCCCACCCACCCTGACCCCTTGAGGTCAAACACAACCCTGATGCAGCCCTCCATGAAATCAAGTTTGACACCCCTGATCTAAACTCTAAACCAAATCTCAAATGCAGGCAGTCCTTGCTTAACAACCAGCCACCAGATTTAGTGATCATTTGAAGTTACAATAGAGCTGAAAAAGTGATTGATCCTTGCACTTACAACAATTGCAACATCCCCACTGTTATGCGATTGTGGTTCAGCACTTGGTAATCACTGCACTATTTATGACTTTCCCAACTGGCGTTTGACATGCAAAGTCAATGGGGAATGTTGCATGTGATATCTCACTTAACAACCATAGGGATTTGCTTAATGACTATGACAAAAGAAAGGTCATAAAATCAGGTGCAGTCATGTGATGCCTCACTTACTGACCATACTAATTAACAATCAATTTTGCAGTCCCTCTTTTGGTCATAAGGAGAGGACTACCTACATTTCCCTAGTCCTCCAAATCTCTTTGAAAAACTCAGATGAAAAGTGTTGTAGGAACCAAGCCATCAAACCGGAGAGGGTCATTCAGGCCATTGCATCCAAATAGGCCACTCATTACATTTTTTATTTTGGTCTCTTGCAAACTTTAGTCAGCTGCCTTCCAAATACGTTTGACCTCAACTTCCATTATTCCCAGTGGCCATTCTTCATGCATTTCCCTGTTATTTAAAGAAGAGAGAATGAATTTAATCTCCCTCAAGCATTTTTTAAAATGTCTGACTGCTCCTGGCCCCTGAGATGAAGAAACTGTCCTAGTTTCAAAACATTGTTTTAATAATTGGAGTTTTTGTGTGTAGCAAATACTAGGTTTCTAGGCAGCCTAATGATTTGGACCTCTGAAGAGTGCATTAAGTCACCAATCAATCTCTGAAGTGTCTTTTTTCTCTACACAAGACTTTGATATATATTTAAACGGGCAATAAGAATAGGGTATTCCTACTGATAATTCATAAAAGCCTATGAAACATCTATTAACATTGGAAAAGTGATTCAACAAATGCTGAATTGCAGATTAAGTTTTCTACTTTCCACACAAGGAGAAGGAAAGAGGAGGAGGCAGGAAACATGCTTTCCAGAACCATGGGCAGATTTGAAAATTGTGTCCTTCAAAGTTGGTGTGTCCTACCAACTTACAGTATGAATAGAATAACAGAGTTGGAAGGGACCTTGGAGGTCTTCTAGTCCAACCCCCTGCTTAGGCAGGAAACCCTATAGCATTTCAGACTATCTGAAAGGTTACCTCTTCTTAAAGACTTCCAGTGTTGGAGCATTTACAACTTCTGGAGGCAAGTTGTTCCACTGATTAGTTTTTCTAACTATCAGGAAATTTCTCTTAACTGCTAGGTTGCTTCTGTCCTTGATTAGTTTCCACCCATTGCTTCTTGTCCTGCCCTCAGGGGCTTTGGAGAATAGCTTGGCCCCCCTTCTTTGTGGCAGCCCCTGACATGTTGAAACACTGTTATTATGTCACCCCTAGTCCTTCTTTTCATTAAGCTACCAACCAATTTCACCAACCTTTCTTTATATGTTTTAGCTTCCAGTTCCCTAATCATCTAGAGTCTCAACCAGGGATGAGATTCTACTGGTTCGGACCGGTTCTATAGAACCGGTTGTTACAATTCTGCACAGTTCGCAGAACTGGCAAATCATGCCCCTGGCTGGCCCCGCCCCTCTCTGCCTGCCCTCCCCTTCCCGCCCAGTCAGTCCTTATTGCGCATGACAACATTGTGCACATGCCCGAAATCGCTGATTGTGTTCTTCCCTGCTCAATCACTCCTTAAGGTATTTCTTTTTTTTCTTCCTCCCGACGATCAGCTGTTCCTATGATCAGCTGTGCTGGGGATTCCCTTCACTGTCTTACTACTTCGCCCAGGAGGACTGACCGTGTTACCTTGTAGTATTGGTAATACATATTTCATAATGAATCTATGGGAAGCAACGGGTCCAGATCTGCTCCTGGTAAGATCTGCTACAAAACTTTTTTACGGAAGTGCTTTTGGCTCTTTAAAATCAGGCTCCTGATTTTATTAGGGCATTGGTTGGAACCCTGACATTTAGCTACAGCTACAGTATTTATCCAGAGATAGGTTGCCTCTGATTCTGGAGGCTCTACTTAGCGAACATGGATAACTATGGACAGACCTTTTGAAACCATTGAGGATAGTGACCATTCCAACAATCTATGTTGCAAGAAGAAATATTTATTTATCCTGAATCTCTTTGACTTGGGAGGCTGGGAGTTCTACCATTTGAAAGGAAATTTCTTCCTCTCTACAGTATTCCTTTTACAAAAATTTACCATGGTTTTTGTAGTACATTCTTCTCATTCCCCCTCCTCCAGTTTAAATTCGTCTGGAAATTCAGAGGGTTATTTTCCCAATAGTTATAGGCTTCCATGGCTTTGCAGCAGAAGAATGGCAGAGACCCAGGTTTGAATTGCCCTGATTGTGTGTCTCAGTTTGTTTTCTGTGAGGTGTGGAGGTTACACTCTTAGCAGGCAGTGGAAAACTTAGAAACTTGTTCGTAGCTTCAGTTTTCTTTATGGCCATAAGGCATTGAGCTTCTTTAATTGTTGAGGAAAGGGTGTTCTTTTTTATTTCTATATATGTTTCCACTCCCACTCCCAAATCATCATCATTTGCCCTCATCTGCTTTTAGAGTAATCACATTAAAGGCATGAAGCCAAGAATTGGATGAAACAATAATATGTAGACAGCAAGTTAAGGAGTACTATTATCTCTGACCACAAACCAGCGCTGGAGAACAAGTCTCATGCAATGTGATCTCGTTGTGGACCACAAAGCATGTCAAGCAGAGAAAGTTTGGCAGGTCTGTCTAGAATTGGAGGTGGAGATGAGGGCAGAAATTGGACACAAAGGCATCTCATAGTTGTGCCACCAACCACAGAAGCTGGGTTTCAATGAAAGCAATGCTGCTTATTTTGGGAGCGTGAGGAAGTCAAGTAATGCTGAGCCCCTTTGGCAATCAGAAAAGGAAACCAAAGAAGACTGATCCAGTTGCTCACCAGACCATTTTGTCTTCTCATTTTAGGTTTATAATAAGGGGGAGGGGGAGGGAGGGTGGGAGGGAGGGATGGAGGGACAGAGAAAGAGAGGGGAGAAAGAGGGGGGAAGGGAAAGGGACAAAAATGTCAACTTAAACTTGACAGTCAAGCTGAAACTAATCTAGTAAAAATAGCAAATGGAGGGAAACCTTTTGCTAAAACTTCCTCAAATCTCCAAATAAGTTATCCACACCTAATCCACATATCAAAGGTTATGGTCTGCAGACACAAATAGAGAATTCTAGAGTGTAATATTTGGTGGCATCAAGCGCTGTTTGCCAAGGTTGAGTCTGCCTGTCTGGTAAGAACATTATGAGAAAGCTTAGAGAAACCCTGACCAAATAACAGCCCTTATACTTCAAAATTCCTTGTTTCTGGAGATTCAGAGCCTCCTGGCATTTGTAAAATAGTCCTAATCCAGGGGTGCCAAACTCACATCGTCACAGCAGCATCATGTGACATATCGGGACTTTTTTCTCCTTTGCTAAACTGGGCATGGCCGTGGCTAGCATGTGATGCATCCGGTCTGTGGCCCGGGAGTTTGATAGCGCTGTCCTAATCCATCATGCTTTTAACCAAAATTAACTATTTCTGATGGCCACCTGGAGTATTCTTGTTGATTTTATGTTGTTGTTTCTGTTTTTGTTTTGTAGTCTTACTATGTTGTATGTTACAGCTGAATGCGGAACAAAAAATCTATTAAATAAATGCATTTATTTAGAGTCAAGATCATGTAAAAGATAACTTTATAAGGCCTTGGTAAGACCACACTTGGAATACTGCATCCAGTTTTGGTTGCCATGATATAAAAAAGATGTTGAGACTCTAGAAAGAATGCAGAGAAGAGCAACAAAGATGATTAGGGCAGGGGTGGGATTCTACCAGTTCGCACCTATTCGCTAGAACCGGTTGTTAACATTCTAAGCAATTCGGAGAACCGGTTGTTAGAAGAAATTACTGGCCTAATCCTGTAAGGAAGGCAGGAAGGAAACATTCTGGTGTTGCTTACAGAAACTGCCTCTCCATTAACCCTTATTACATTCTTGGCAGGATTAGACTTCCTGTCTCAGAAAAAAGAGCTTTGGTGGCTCAGGCTGTTAAATGCCTGCTCTTAAGATCCAGCTGTCTACAATTACTGTAGGCTCGAATCCCACCAGGCTCAAGGTTGACTCAGCCTTCCATCCTCTCGGGGTAGGTAAATTGAGGACCCAAGATTGTTGGGGGCAATTAGCTGACCTTGTAAAAATGCCGCTTAGTAATAAGCAGGCATATACAATGGAATGAAGGCTATTGCTGAGCGCATTGGGTTGTGCTCCAAAAATTGTAAGCCGCCCTGAGTCTTCGAAGAAGGGCGGCATATAAATGTAATTTTTAAAAAAAAATGTCTCTGGAGTTTTTTTTCCCCTCCTTTGCTGGTACTTTGCTTGTGTGGAGTGACCATTTAAAGTTACAATGGCACTGAAAAAAAGTGACTTATGACCATTTTTCACACTTAAAACTGTTGCAGAATCCCCACAGTCATGAGAGGCCAGGTGAGGAGATGCGTGCCTCGATGTGAGTGATATTTAGTTGGTCACGCCCAGCCAATAGTGTGACCACCAAGCCACCCCCCCCAACTAAGCCACACCCACAGAACCGGTTGTTAAAAAATTTGAATCCCACCCCTGGACTAGGGGACTGGGAGACTAAAACATACTGTGGAACCTCATGTTGTGAATGCTCCTGTTTGTGACCAAATCGAGTGGCAAACAAAAAATCGGGTTATGATTCAAAAATCAGGTTGCAAACAAAATTGGCACAGAAAGATTCCCTTTCTGTGCCAATTTCCCCTTTGGGACCAATTTTTTTGACTGCGCACATGCGCAGTCGGTCATGCTTCCAGACACAACCAAATCGGGTCACGACCGGAGTCTGGGAGCAGATTACAGTTGCACAATCCAATTAGGCTCCACTTTATAAAGAACGATTGCAGGAATTGGGTATGTCTACTTTAGGGCTGACATGATAGCTGTGTTCCAATATCTAGCTGCCATAAGGAAGAGGTACCTATTCTTCAAAATACCTGAAGGCAGGACAGGAAGCAATGGATGGAAGCTAATCAAGGAGAGAAACAACCTAGAACTAAGAAGAAATTTCCTGACAATTAGAACAATTAATCAATGGGATGGCTTGTCTCCAGAATTGTTGGTGCTCTAACACTGGAAGTTTTTAAGAAGAGATTGGACAACAATTTGTCTGAGCAAAAGGTTGGACTAGCTAGAAGATCTAGGTCCCTTCCAACTCTGTTGTTATTATTATTGTTATTCTAAATAAATAAAAGTATAATAATGTAATCTTTTAAATTAAAAGTCCTTTTACTTTTACTTCCATTCTTATACAAATTTCAAATCCATTATTGCAGATCAGGTATGATTCTATCATTTCATTGTTATTCAAACTTATTTAATATATTGAAAGTTGTTCCTATTTAATAATAGAAACAAACCTAACTCATTACCTTGGATGAGCTTTGACTTTGCCAGTGGAAAGATTTACGGACAACACTGAGATAATACACACCGCACTCCCAGTAAAAGATCTAATTACTGCATTTGTGACATATTAAACTTGATTAGTTTTATCAGATTTTTATACGGTTCACATGTCATGTGAACCCTGTCCACGTAATTACTTTATGATCCAGCATTCTGTGCAAAGCAAGAAAATGGGTTCATGTCAGCATGCTGTATGAATGTGAATTACACTCAGGCGCTGTGAGAGAGCTAGTCAAACTGGGAGACTTGGATGAGAAATCTGCAGTGCCTCTTCCTTTGGAATTTGGACATCCATAGAAATGAAATTACAGAGAGAAGAAAGGAAGAATATTGGCGAAAATGGACTGGGGATGAAAGGTTTGTGGCTGCAATTCATCAGCTTGAGAAGGGACGGGGGACTCCTCAGCTCCGATGGGGAATTCAGGCCCTGAACGCAACCAGCTGTCCTCATGACCCAATGCACCAGGCAATCAGTCTCTCCACACAGGCTTGTCTGATGTGACTTGGGCTATGGGCTTGCTTCCCATACCCATGTGTTTGTACTCAGTAAAATTTAATAAATAGAAGAAATCAAAACTCTGCCCATTGCAGCCTCCACAGCCACCCTGCTGAGAGGTTGAGAAAAGCAGCTGGAAGGGAGAATCGTCTTAATACCAGGGCAAGACAGTAGAAAAGCTAAGTCAGGCCGCTGTGATTGAGGCAATTCACTGCTCAATTCCAGATGCTGAGGACAGAGGGTCAGCACCCCATTAAGTTTCTGTAGCAGTTTTGTAGCCCTTTTGATGTGTTCTTGAAAGATGTCCCCTGTCAAATCCAGGATGCTAGATCTTTGGGTCTCGTTCAGCATGGATTTTGTTGGATTCACTTTGTATTCTCATTCAAAAAATATTAAAAGAACATTTAATTCAATTTCTAACTGTGACAGATTACTGGCTGGATTTGCATAACGAACAAGAGTGTTTTAATTTTATTTCAATTACATTTAAATTAAAATGAATCCACTTTAAAGTTTCTTCCGACCTTACCCTTTTATGTGTCCCTGTCACTTTATTGCATTCTTGGCATGACAGCCGCGGGTGGACCTTGGCCCAGCAAAGTTTACATACTTTTGGTTAACAATTGCATCTATGTTACCCGGGACTCACAGCCAAACCATTGTAATAATTGAAATATTTTAGTAAAATGTCAAGAAGTGTTGACCATTACCCCATGCAGTGAACTGATTCTGGATTTCTTAGCTGTATTCACAGAGCTTGCTTAATCTAATTATTGCATTAATTCATTTTCTGGGTTAGAGTAAATCATTTCATTCTGGGCTGGGTTTATATAAGATGCTAAACTATTTAAAAAAATTGTTACCAAGTTTAGCTCTAAACCAGGGGTGTCAAACTCAAATTCAAATTCAAATTTATTGGACTTCTTTGACGCCCTCTCTCCCTAGGGGCTCAGGGCGGCTCACAATATAAAAATTACACAATACAAAATTAAATTAATTAAAAACACAATTAAACCCAAAGCCCAATAAAATCTAAAAACCAATAAAACTTAGTATAAAATACAATTAAAAAAACCCACCCCACTTCAGCCGGCTTGCTGAAAAAACCAAGTCTTCAGGTCGCGGTGGAAGGAACGGAGGTCCAGGGCTAATCAGAGCCCCAAGGGGAGCTGATTCCACAGGGTGGGTGCTCCCACAGAGAAGGCCCTACCCCTGGGAGCCACCAGCCGACACTGTCTGGCCTATGGCACCCCGAGGAGGCCCTGCCTGTGGGAACGTACAGAGGCGATGGGAAGTCGATGCTGGCAGGAGATGCTCCCACAAGTACCCCAGACCCAAGTCAGGTAGGACTTTGTATGTTAACTGTTAAGTTTGCATGAAGAGTCAGACGCGAAGAGCTTCAGTGAAGAGTTTATTAGTGACTACAGCTCGAATGGACCCGTCTTGGCTGGGCTACGGCTGCTACTTATAGCCAGCAGCCGCAGTTGCCAGCCAATCAGAGTGCAGGGTTTTCCCACACTTTTCAAACCAATCATATTTGACATTTTACAAGAACAATTCAAACTAAACAAATGACATTCAAACCTACATACATAACACCCCTCCCCACTAGGTTCAGTCCATACCAAACCCCAACCTATATAATGTATTCTTTGAAATAGGTGGGGCTCTTACGTGTACATGGAGACCTTCGTGGTTCAGAAGTTTTAACATTCTCACCCAGTGAGAGAGGAAATGTGTCTGCTGACATTTCCCTACTGGGACTTCCTGTGAAAGAAGACCCTGTTTGATTGTTAGAATCTGGTCTCTCCTCCCAACCCATCTCCAGCCCAATGTCAGCACCCAAGTGATGTACAACCTTCCACTTCTAAGGATGGATTTTGGCATTGTGACAGGTTTTGGAATGGTTCCTGTCGTAATGGCTCATTATACATGGGATGGATTCTTGCTTGCTGATTATCCTCCTGCTCCTCCCCTTCCCCCCTAGAATTGACATCAGGTGAGGGAACTAGAAAGGAACAAGTGCGATGTTCCTCAGAAAACCTGGATCTAAGTTGACTTCCGGGTTGAGCCTTCTCGAGAACAGGCGGCGGTTTGTGATCGTCCACGACCGCAGCCTGGCTCTTGCGTCGGAGAGCCCCGATCCTGCAAGGTTCGGGGCTGAAGCTGCCTCGTAGGGGCGGCGGAGAAATCTGCCAGCCAGAGTGAGGGGAGCCGCATCTCCCCCTTTGGGTCTGGTCTTTTCCCTCGAAGGCGTCAAGAAGCGGTGGTCAAAAATGGCCACCTCGAAGAGAAGTCTCAACGGGATTAAGATTGGTGCAGGAGGAAAGAGAGAAGTCGACAGCAGAGGAACCGGGAGTATCGGATGGTAAGATCAAGGCACCCGGGATTAAGATAAAGATGAGTTTTAAAAAAGAGAAACAGAAGCGGCGCAGTTCCAAGTGAAGAAAAAATAAGTAAAATATTTTTGACAGCTATAAGGGGCTTGAACGGGAAAGGAAGAAGCCAAGTAGAACTTAAGTTTGGGGCTCGGAAAACTTTGACTATCAAAATAAAAGGAAAGGGTTAAGACTCTGTGCAGAAAGTGCCACTTTGTGGAGAAAAATTGGAAGCTAAAGTAAGAAACTATCTTGTTCCTTTGTGGATTGGAGTTGTTACATTTTAAAGAGCATAAGACTTATAGAAAGTGAAAGCTTGAATACACAAGACGGATTGCCGGACTAATTGGTAATATTGATATAGACTCTGGACCTGGGTTAGGATTATAGAAAATTTAAGAAGAAGAAATAAGGAAAATTAAAATTTTGGTGGTCATCCAAAGAATTAAAATGGAGTTTAAAAGTATGAAAGAACTGTTACAGGAAGTGACTGAACTAACTTGGCATGTTGCAGAAAATATGGGCATTCAAATGCTGAATAAAGAAGAAGAAGCCGTGGAAAGGGTGGAGCCAGCACAAAGAAAAGCCATCTTAAAAAGACAATTAATACAAAGATTAATACAAATAAAAGGAAAAGGAAGGGTAAAAAAACTGAACCTAAGAAAGTATCTAAAAAGGAACATTCTAAATTAAACATGTTAGGAAGGTTCAGAAGGAAAGGAACAGAAAGGTAAAGAGAGAGAGAGGATTCAAACTGGATAGAGAAGGGGAGCAGGATAATAGGGAGAAGAAGCCCAAGCGAAAGCCATTTTAAGAGACAATTAAACAAAGATTAATAACAAATAAAAGGAAAGGAGGATGGTCAAAAAATGAAACTTAAGAAGGTAATTAAAAAAGGAACATTTATGAAATTAGGCATGTTAGAAAGGTCCAGAAGGATAGAGAGCAGAAAGGTAAAGAGAGAGGATTTAAACTGGATAGAAAGGGGGATATGCGATAAAAGAGAGGAGAAGGAACAAGAAACAAGAACAAAAGATAGAGAGACACGGGAATTACATAATAAAGAAAAGAAACTTGTTTGCATAGAGACAATGGCTAACGTATTTAAAAGGGGTTCTGCATGAAGAAATGGTAATAAGAATATATTGTAATTATAAAAGTGTAAAACAATAGGGTTACTGACAATTTTACTGGTAAAAGGTCACATTTTTCATTTCTTATCCACAAAAGAAAGCTAAATGATGATTAGATGAATTGAATTAATTGAAATGATTTTAGAAAATGCCTAAAATGAGATTTGTCAATAACCAAGATTAGTTATTTTTATTATTATTTTGGAACCATAAATAAATTTTAGGGGGGATATGTGTTGCAGAACCCAACCGATTAGAGATATATTGTAAAAGAGCTTTTTTCCATCTTCTTTTTCTTTTTCTCTATCTTTCGTTTTAAAGGAATGATTATGATTATGTTACTATATTAACCACTGAGGTGTCACTTTCAAAGTAGTAAAAGGGGGGCAAGTCTAGGTTTTTTTTCATTCTTTTTAGTGTTAAAATTTGTGCGGATTTAGAATTATGGAGAGAATATGTGATGAAAGGGCAAATCTGACGGACAAAAGAATTCTGTAAATGATAAAAGAGTATTAACAATGTGAAGATAATTAAAGGATAGACATGGATGAACTTTATCTTTAATATGATGGGCAAATATATTGTTATTTGTAAGATTTATACATGAAGTTTTAAAATATATATGTATATTTGCAATTAACTCGAAATGAACTGGGGGCTATACAGATTGAGATTAAGATTTGAGATTAGGATTAATTTCTTTGACCCTTTGTCCGCTAAAATGGAATAGAAGTGAAGTCAAATGTTTAAAATGAATATAGATCTACTGTCACATTTTCATGTAAAAGTGGTGACCAGAAACATGCTGTCTACTGAAAAGAGCTGTTTTAAAAATTGCTAAAAATTGAATAAAATTTGTTTAAAAAAAAAAAAAGAAAACCTGGATCTAAGTTGATCAATGTTCCTGCTCCAGAGGACTCCATCCTCTGTTTGTACCCTGTAAGAACGAGGGACTGCGATTTGAGTTATCTCAGCAGGAATCCACAAAGGTTCACCCATAAGGTTCTTTGCATAAACAGAATCACCCACACTGAATGTGCGAACTTTGGAAGTGGAATCTAGTGGTGCGTTGGGTGCGTAAGTGGGATGAAGGCGGTCAAGGAAAGACCTAAGTTTCCTACCCATCAACAACTCTGCTGAGGATAAGTTATTAGATGGGTTAGGAGTGATGTGCTGAACACTAAGAAGTTTTTCAACTTTCTCAGTGATGTCCCAGGACCCAGTTGCTGAAGTTTCTCCTTGGTAAAACGTACCATGCGTTCAGCCCGCCGTTAGCGAAGGGTGCCAGGGGCAGTTAGGGCATGTCTGATACCCTGTTGTGCTAAATAGGATTCAAAAAGGTTGGATGCAAATTGAGGGCCATTGTCAGAGACAAGAACATCAGGTAGCCCGTGGTTACAAAAAGCTTTTAAGCTGCTTGATGACAGCATCAGTTGTGGTGGATGCCATAGGTTACCTCTAGCCATTTGAATATGCATCTACTATAATAAGAAAGGTGTGCCCTCTGGTAGGGCCTGCGAAATCAATGTGAATCCTAGACCATGGGCCCCTAGGACATTCCCATTCCTGTTTGGGGGAGGTGGGGCAGGCCTGATTACCTGACAGTTGGGACAAGGTGCAACCCAGTTTTCAACCATTTTGTCAATACCTGACCACCATACATAGCTCCTGGCCAATCCCTTCATCCTTACAATACCAGGATGACCCTCATGTAACATTTCCAAAACCTCTTTTTGTAGTTTTGCAGGAATAACCACCCTGTTACCCCACAAAACATCCTCTTAATACAGATAATTCAGTTTGCCTGGACTTAAAGGTTGGGCCAGGTGAGGTAGATCTTGAAGAGGCCAACCTTTCTTAATCCAGCCTATATCAGGAGCCAATAAAGTGTCTTTGGCAGTCTCCCTGGCAATTTCAGCAGCATGCACTGGAAGCTTGGCAACAGTTTCTAGGAAAAAGGTGTGTGTTTCAGGTTCAAAGTCCTCCTTGTGGCAAGGAAGTGGGCAACGACTCCGTGCATCAGCATGTCCAATGTCCTTGCCAGGCTTGTGGATAAGTTTGTAAGAATAAGCAGCAAGAAATTCAGTCCACCTCAGCATTCTTGGTGACAGGATCGTGGGAGTTGGTTTGTCTCCTGCCACAATGCCTAACAAAGGTTTGTGATCTGTGACAATGGTAAATGTTCTCCCATACAAATATTCATGAAATTTCTTGACAGCTGCAACAATTGTCAATGCTTCCTTGTCCAATTGGCTGTAATTCCTCTCTGCTTTGGTCAGTGCGCGAGTAAAATGCAATAGGGGCTTCCCTCCGCTGGGAAGCCTGTGGCTCAACCCCCCCTCCAAAAGGGGATGCATCACAAGTCAGTACAACAGGTAAATTCTCAGAGAGCTGTGTGAGTACAGCATCAGAAGTGATTAGTCTTTTAATACTGTTAAATGCTGATTGTTCCTTCCTGCCCCAGACCCATGCAGACTTTTTGTCTAGTAATCTGTGTAATGGTTCTGCAATGGTTGCCTTCTGAGGTAGGAACATGTGATAAAAGTTAATGAGTCCAAGGAAGGCTTGCAAATCTGTTTTGCATTTAGGTCTAGGGGCTTCTTTGATTGCTTAAACCTTGGCATCGGTAGGGTGGATGCCATGCTTGTCAATCATATAGCCCAGGAACTCAACCTTGTCAGTTTTAAGAGTGCATTTTTCTTCCTTGACTTTTAACCCCGCTTTCCTGAATCTGGTAAGGACTTCTCTGAGTCTTTCTTGTAACCGAGTGTCATTTTCAGCAGAGATTAACACATCATCAAAGTAAGGCACTACCCCTGGCAGTCCTTGGAGCATCCTTTCCATAAGGCTTTGAAAGATGCCTGGTGCCATGCTTACTCCAAATTGTAACCTTTTACATTTGAAGGCACCTCTATGAGTCACAATGGTTTGGGCCTCTGCAGTGGCATCATCAACTGTTAGTTGTTGATATGCCTGGGCCAGATCCATTTGGCAAAGACTGTACCCTGCCAAGTGAATGTAATAGATGATGCACCACTGGAACTGGGTATGCGCTCTGCTGCAGCGCATGGTTCAGTGTCCCCTTATAGTCCCCACAGATTCTTACTGACCCATCAGTCTTGACAGGTGTGACTATGGGTGTCTCCCATCTGGAGTGGTCAGTGGGCTCTAAAACTCCTTGAGCTATTAGTTTATCTAATTGTGCATCAAATTTTTCCTTTAAGGCAAATGGGACCCTTCTGGACTTTAAACGAATTGGTGGCACCTTGGGATCTAGATTGAAAGTGATAGGGGTCCCCATATACTTGCCCAATCCTTCGCTGAAGACCTCTGGAAACTCAGACTTCAAGGCCTCCTCCCATTCAGTGTTGCTCACGTGATTGATGCCAGTACCTTCACATGTACTTTTCTGCTTCTTAAGGTTGAAGAATGACCAATGGTGACTGTGTTGATGAGTTTCATTCTTCCCATTTGCTTCTGAGTTGAGCCCCATTTTCTCACTGAAGTTGTTGGGCTTGAAATCTTTGTCAGGAAACTTTCTTCTGTGTGGTGGAGTTCTGGATGATTTGCAGACTCTTGCTAAGTGACCTCTTTTTTTCACAATGAAGGCAGATGGTATCAAGAAACTTGCATTCAGTGCGGGGTGGCCCCACAACCTCTGCAATAAAAGTCTTGCCTTTTTCTTCCAAGGTCTTACTTTTTCTTTTCCATTCTAAGTCTATAAATTCCTTCCTCCACCTCACTACAGTCTGATTCAGAATCTATTTGCTCGCAATGAGTTGTTGTGGACCTTTCCACATCAGAATGGCTTGAGGCCTTGTTAATTTTCTTCATGGCTGCCGCTGAGGACTTAGTGTCTTCTGCTGAGGAGGCCTCTTCTATGGCTTCCTTCAACGTGATCTTAGGTTTTAATAACAATTTGCTCTGAAGCACCCTGTCTTTGAGGCCTAGAACAAATTGATCGTGCATGGCCTCCTCCAAGTTGTTAAACTTCGCATGCACCCCAATGTCTCTTAAACTTGCCACAAAGTCGTTAACGTTTTCGTTTTCCCCTTGATCCCGACGGTAAAACTCGTGTCTCTTAATGAGGCACGATACTTGTGGGGCGTAATGGGCTCTTAAAAGCTTTTCTAAATCAGGCCATTCCATTACCTTCAAGTCTGCAGCTCCCGCCAATGCCTTCGCCATCTTGAAGACTGCCGGACCGCAGTGCGTAAGAAAGACCACCCTCTTCCGCTTCTCGGAGATGTCGGCGAGGTCGTTTCCTTCCAAATACATTTGGAAGCAATCCGCATACGATTCCCAGTCTTCTGCCGCCGGATCGAATGGGGCTGGAGGTGTGTTCAGTGCAGCCATCTCGCTCTTCTGCTTGTCTTCCGCGTCGTCTTCTCTTCAGGGGAATCCCACCTTCGTCGCCAGTGTTAAGTTTGCATGAAGAGTCAGACGCGAAGAGCTTCAGTGAAGAGTTTATTAGTGACTACAGCTCGAATGGACCCGTCTTGGCTGGGCTACGGCTGCTACTTATAGCCAGCAGCTGCAGTTGCCAGCCAATCAGAGTGCAGGGTTTTCCCGCACTTTTCAAACCAATCATATTTGACATTTTACAAGAACAATTCAAACTAAACCAATGACATTCAAACCTACATACATAACATTAACACCAACACCTTGAATCTCAAGACCCGGGGGCCAGATCCGGCGCACAGGGTGCTCAGATCTGGCCTGTGGAGCCATCCTGGAAACAGCAAAGGACTGGCCTGTGGTGCCTCTGCCAGCAAAAATGGAGCTTGGGAGGGCTGCGAGTGGCCCATCCCGAGCTCCGTTTTCACTGGCAGAGGGCTGCAGGGGGCCATCGCAGCCGAAAACAGAGCTCGGGACCTGTCATGCCCTTGTTGGAGTCTGATTCTGAGAGGGAGATTGAGCAGCTGACAGGGAGTGGGAGTGTGGCTCCCGTGGCTGTGGAGGAAACGGGGGAAAGGCATAGTCCGGCTGGACATTCAGAGGAAGATCCAGGGCCATCCCCTCTTCATCCTAGGGCACACAGGAACGGAGAAGGGAGCAACGTGGCTTATGGAAGAGAAAAGGGCCGTGATCCCTTTGCAGCTGGGAGAACAGGATATAAGAAGGGCATTTGCACACAGCACCTTGCTGGAAGCAAAGCATGCATTATGTTTGTTGAGGTTTATTTGGTTTTGTCATCCTCCCAGCTGTTTGTGCTTCGTTATCTTTGGAAGTCTGCAATTTATCATCCTGGCCTGCCATGTTAATTACTTCAGTGTGGTTTGTGTTGGTTTTTTTTATTTCTAATTATCTTTGAGTTCGAACTGCATTTCTGCCCTTCGTAGACTGTTTTTTGAAGAGTTTGTTATCCAGCCGAGGATAATTGGACATTGGGGCCACGTTGGAGGCATTAAAGGGAATTCATTCTACTTTTGTGACTTTGTTATTTTTGTGTCACACTCTGGGTCATCACAGGAGCCTATTTTCACTGGCAGAGCATTTGGGCCTCCATAGGCACCCCCGACACCAGTGATGTTGAGTTGACCACGCCCACCCTGGGCCCCTGAGGTCAAACACAACCCTGATGTGGCCCTCAATGAAATTGAGTTTGAAACCCCTGTTCTAAACCAACTCAACACCCCGGGCATATCTAGCCACTACATTTGTAACTGACCTGCTCAAATATTTTGTGTGAATGCAGCCACTCTGCCTATTAAGGTGGTGTCACTCCTCTTCTGATGAATTCTTATTAGAAATTGAAAATTATACACAAAATGTGTTGCAGGCATCATCTCGTCATGTTAAAAAACAAGGCAGGGAATTAGGAAGCGCTTGTAAACCACAGTGGAGGAAATAACCTACCCAGGTTTCAAAACCAAGCATTACTGTGCAATTGCACAGATTCAGAGATGGTTTTGAACCAGTACAAAGTCCAGATGCAGAGATGTCTTTAAACTCTGCAGAAACTCTTATTCTTGGATTACCCGATTTTTGCTTTTGGACTCTTGTCTGGTGCCTCGTCTTCTTTAGCCTTGGATTTGGACTTCTGACCCTACTGTGATTGTCTGACATTATGCATTACTAATTGCTAATTCAGTTATTGGCTTGCTTGTCAACAGCTTAGCCACGTGCAAAACAGGACATTTTCCATTTCCTTTAATGGCTAAATGTTGCAATAAGCACCATGGGAGCATTTGCAAAAACGGTCTAATTAGGCCGACCACACAGAGACAAAGGAAACAAGCTTGCAATAAATCTCATGAAAACATTAATATTTTGTTGAATCAAAGATAGGGGAAGTATACCTCCAGGACCTATGAAGAGCTGAGGTTTTAGTACATAGTACATTTTAATACAGCTAATTTAAAATTTTGTCAGCAGGCTTTCTTGAGAGAAAATACCTTGGTGGGCATACGGCACTTATTTTTTATTTCATTTATTTTCCAGCCATAATGAAACTGGAATATATTAGGAGAACTGGAAACAGGTGGTAAGGAGGGAATTACTTTCTAGGGCACAGAGTAAATTACTGGATATTTGATGTTTTTTAGTTGTTACATTACAGTGGATTTTCCAAAACATTCTTTCATATCCTAAATCTACTTAGGAAAACAAACTAGATTGACACCATATAGGGTTCCAATGCTCCTTGTCCATTCACCACTACTTATCTATCCTCATCAAATAATAAGACAGAATTGCTGATTTGTGTTATATTGTATGCAGCAATTTCTTAAAGCAGCGTTCTCATGCAAATGAAGGCAAATATATGTGCCCCAGGATAGTATTACAGAATCCGACCTGGGTCCATCACCCAGGTTGGATCCTGCAATGTTCTCATGAATTATTTAGCAGTTGCAAATAAACTCATACTCATGTCTGCTCAACTGGAGGACCAAGAGAAGATTTGGACAAATTATTCCCCAAAGCACCAGAGTGCAGGAGAAGAATCAAAGATAGAAGCAGGGGTGGGATTCTACCAGTTTGCACCTATTCGCTAGAACCAGTTGTTAACATTCTAAGCAGTTTGGAGAACCGGTTGTTAGAAGAAATTACCGGCCTAATCCTGTAAGGAAGACAGGAAGGAAACATTCTAGTGTTGCTTACAGAAATTGCCTCTCCGTTAACCCTTATTACATTCTTGGCAGGACTAGACTTCCTGTCTCAGGAACGTCTCTGGATTTTTTCCCCCTCCTTTGCTGGTACTTTGCTTCTGTGGAGTGACCATTCAAAGTTACAATGGCACTGAAAAAAGTGACTTATGACCAGGGGTGGGATTCAAATTTTTAACAACCGGTTCTGTGGGCGTGGCTTAGGTGGTGGGCGTGGCTTGGTAGTCATGTGACTGGGTGGACATGGCTTGGTGGTTGTGTTATTGGCTGGGTATGGCCAACTCAATATCACTCACATCGAGGCACGTGTCTCCTCGCTTGGCCTCTTATGACTGGGGATGCTGCAACAGTCATAAGTGTGAAAAACAGTCATAGGTCACTTTTTTAGTGGTCACTCCACACAAGCAAAGTACCAGCAAAGGAGAGAGAGAAAAACTCCAGAGAAGCTCCGGAGACAGGAAGTCTAGTCCTGCCAAGAATGTAATAAGGGTTAACGGAGAGGCAGTTTCTGTAAGCAACACCAGAATGTTTCCTTCCTGCCTTCCTTACAGGATTAGGCCAGTAATTTCTTCTAACAGGCAGTTCTCCAAACTGCTTAGAATGTTAACAACCGGTTCTAGAGAATAAGTGCAAACTGGTAGAATCCCACCCCTGCTTATGACCATTTTTCATACTTACAACTGTTGCAGCATCCCCACAATCATGAGAGGCCAGGCGAAGAGTTACATGCCTCAATGTGAGTGATATTGAGTTGGCCACGCCCAGCCAGTCACATGACCACCAAGCCATGCCCACCAACTAAGCCACGCCCACAGAACCGGTTGTTAAAAAATTTGAATCCCACCCCTGGATAGAAGCAACCTGGGATTAAGGAGAAACTTCCTAACAGTGAGGACGATTAACCAGTGGAACAGCTGGCCTTCAGAAATCGTGGGTGCTCTGTCGCTAGATGTTTTCAAGAAGAGACTAGACAGTCACTTATTTGAAATGGTATAGATTCTCCTGCTTGAGCAGGGGGCTGGACTAGAAGACCTCCAAGATCCCTTCCAGTTCATTCTATTTTATTTTACGATATCTTGCTCCACATTCCTCTTCTGGCCTTTGAGAATTGAATGTCTGGGGCTGAGGCCTGCTGATAAAGGCTGAGACTCTCCACGCCAATAGAGTTAGTATCTCTTAGCAGGAGGCTTTAGCTAGCGAAGAAACTTATGTAGGGAGGGCAGTCAGCCAAAGCAAATCTATTATGCAGCCTGCAGTCACCTGGCCAAGAAGGAAGTGGACAGGGAGGCACCTGCTGTGTTGATTACTTGCTGGAAGGAAGGTGTGTACCTCTAAGAACACTGTTTGCTGAAAGGCAGGGCCATCTCCCCAAGACCCACCCCAATCATTCTTGCCCTTCCATTCTTCTTCTTTTTTGGAAGGGATGAGCAATTCAGGCTCATAGGCAGCTCCCCAACCTTCCTTTCCAGCCATAAGAGACTCCTCTCACCATCCTGACTGAAAAACTGATAGCCCCGCTTTGAGGCTTGAAATACTTGAAAACTGACCTATTATAGGACTTAACAACAAAGAACTCTCACCATAGAAACAAAGCACAAAATGATCCCCATAAATTGTACAATACTGTCATCCTTAGGCTCTGCCCAAAATATGAAGTTTGGTCTATGGTTACAGGACAACAGCTGTGATCTCATGCAATAGCCCCAGGTGTCCTGCTGAAAAATCACACCCAAATCCATTAAGATCTGGCATGCGAGACTGTTAAAGTCTTGTGGGATATGGGTGGATTTTAAAATTTTGAGGGAGATTTGGATGAGTGTTTTAGTACCCACTGCTTTTTGACTACTGTCAGATGAAGAACACTCAGAAGGATGTCCTCATCAAAGATAGAGAAGAGGTTCCTTATGTTCATCACACTGTAATTGACATTACCTTCTGTAGTGCAGGGAAGGGATGGTATCTCTGGTCAATGAGTCCTTTCCTGCAGGATTAGTAGAACAGTTTCCCCAATCTATTGCTCTCCAGATTTGTTGAGACTGCAACTGACCAAAGTCTTTGCCAGATAGCAGGGAATTCTAAGAGTTGGGGTTCCAATGCATCTATAGAACACCAGACTGGGAAAACTAACATAGAAATTATAGCAATAGGGGACACCTATGATCATTTCACACATTTTCCAGATACATAGTCCTTCCAGATTAGTGTTTTAAGCAAACTTTTTCTCATTTATTGAATTTCATAGGGAATTTAGACATCCCCAGCTGTTACTTATGACCAAGCCATCATGAAGCCTTCAATCACCAAAGTTTGAAATTTCTAGTTTCACAAGTATTAATACCTTAGAGAATCTGTATTAGTTCTCCCATTCCAAAGTGTGGAATCTCTATGTGTAATGTCTTTGGGACAATCTTCCAATGAGGTCTATAGAGATTCTCAGTCATCCAGATCCTGGTTGTCCCAAAGGTGCTTTTTCAAGAGACAACTGGGCTTCCTTGTTTTTCTATGAAGAGCTGAAGAAGCTTCTTGGATTAGAAGTGAAACGTCTTCAAAGAAAAACCAGAAAGTCCAGTTGCCTTGAAAAAGCACCTTTGGGTCTTCCAATGATATTCACACATTATAGTAGTGCATGTCTTCACCATTGGCTTTCAATGCCTAGCTTTTAGGCTCAAACAATATGCAAAATCTATGCTCCTTTACAATCAAATTACTCTCCATAGTGTTAAAATGAGCTGAACTGGGGCTGGAAAGAAGCATCAATCTTCTTGTGTGTAGCCGATCTGTGCATCTAGCATAGTATTTACAAACTATATTCCTGTAGAAAACTAGCAAGAAAATTATTATTATTATTATTATTATTTATTTATTTATTTATTTATTTATTTAGACTTGTATGCCGCCCTACTCCCGAAGGACTCAGGGCAGCGAACATACAAAAAGGATATACAATAAAATAATGAATAAAAACAAGTCCAAATTACAAAACAGCTAAAACAATAAAATTACAAATAAGCAAACTCATTAAAACTACCCACCCCATGGTCAATCCAGGCCGGCCTGCTGAAACAGCCAGGTCTGTTAAACCTTCATCTGCTAAAGATGAAGGTGTTCTTACAGTCTTCATCATCTGGTAATCACAAGTAGATTTAAACATGAGCGCCAGTGTGAAGCTAAAGTATTGGACTGGCACAAGGAAGATCTAACTTCTACTCCACCACCAGCAGAAACTCACTGGGTAATCTAGTCACACGCTATTAGTCCAACCTATCTCACAGTATTGTGGAGAAAAGCAGAAGGGAGTATTTTGAATGCCACTTTGAGCTCCTGAGTGGGATATAAATCTAATAAAGAAACAGCAGATATTGTTATGTATGCAGAGTTTGAAATGATTGGTTGTTGTTGTAAAGTGTTTGAAATCATTGGTTGTAAAAGTGCGGGAAAACCCTGCACTCTGATTGGCTGGCAGCCACGGCAGCCGGCTATAAATAGCTGCCGCGGCTGAGCCATTCGGGTCCGTTCTGAGCTGAAAGTCACAATAAAAAAAGAGCTGAAGCACTCAGCGTCTTGTCTCTCCATGCAAACTTAACAGATATGTTATCAGGTAAATGGATTAATAGATAAATCAGGTAAATAGAGAGGGCTGTCTTAATGTATGGGCCTGATGGGCACTTGCCCATGGGTCCCATGAGCATAGGAGCCCCATACTAATCTGTGTATGTTAACCCTTCAAATGCACCTTGCATCATATAAATACAGCAACATATTTATTACATTTTACTGCATTTTTTAAAATTAATACTGACATGCAAATATATGTTTTATTTTATTGACCATTTACATTTTTATTCCTGTGAGTAGTTGTCGTAGGGACCCCAGTACACTGCTTTGCTCGGGGCCCATAATGCTGACAAGACAGCCCTGTAAATAGATGGCTTAATGGGGTGTGAGTTGTTTTATTTTGAATGAGCAGAGGCAAACAAGAAGAGCATCACTCCTTTCACCCTACCATAATTCTCCAAAGGCAACTTTTCTCTTTGTTGCATTTCATACTACTCCTTTTTTAATGTAAAGATCTGCTTCCTTGTCTTTTGCACTGTTGGAAGAAATATCCTTCTGGGTTCAGTTACAAGTAGGGAAGAAAGACACTGGAAACATGGTGACTGCTTGGAAAGATGGTTTAATGGTGGACAGGATCACATGCCTTGGGTGAAGAAAGAAGGGGGGGGAAAGGCTGAGATGCTGAGAGACCCTTAGTTTTATAACCTCTGTTGGGCCCCACCTTAGTGTTTCCTGTTCCTGTGCAAGAAATGTATTCCATTGGCTGTCAGACTCCCAGGGGCAGTGGGGGGGGTCTTAGCTAACTTTGTAGGCTTTGTCTGGACCATATGGCTTCACCTGACTGCTGGCTGATGCAATCTTCCCAGGCCAAGTGGTAAGATGGGCAGAGGCCTTTATTATGTAGAATACTCTGGCCTAGGCCTTAATGGCCCACCCATTAACAAAGGTGGGGAGGGGGCTGAGTTTCTGCCTCTCTGAGTTTCTACTTTTCTTTTTAGGGGAAATATTCTGCCTTTTTAGTATATCCTAAAATATTTCATTTTCCTAGGAGAGGGGTGGGTTTTAACTTCCAACAGCACTTAGCCATCAGTGCAGCATTCCAACCTCACACTCAAATTATATTTTTCTTCTATTCATGAATGGTGGTGAGCATCTGCCTTTCTTTTAACAACAGGCATTGACCCTACTCTGTGTATGCGTAAGGGAGAGAAAGGGATGGAGGAACAAAGGAAATATGGAGGTTATTTTGTAGTGGGTGAGGCTTGGGGAGCCCATTATACCAGAATAGCTAGAAATATTGGTGTTCAGCCAGCACTGATTCAACAGGCAAATCTGGGACATGAGGAACCATAGCCAACAACAATTTGTCTCCTTTTCTAACAAAAGTTCCAGAAAGTTTGAAGGCATGGGAAATGTAACTGTATGTTCCCTATTCTGAAATAGAGCAGGGAGAAAGTATGTTCGAGTTATAGTAAACATGCTCTTTGGGTATTAAAGAATGATCCTGCCTCTCATTGTTTTGCAGAGCTTGGCACTTAACATGGGTTGCAAATCACTGATGTAGTTTGAAAACCAGTGGCTGATTCACAATCTCTGGAATATAGGCTGCACACATCCTACCTGCCTGGGAAGAAGCTGCGAAGTTAATATTTTCAGTCTGACTATGGGAGAGAATAGGAAAACAGTTCTAACAATGGATGCCTCCTCCCAACCAAAAATACCTAGAATATTGGAGCTCAGTTCTAGTATATATGATGTACTGAATGTAGTAATATTGCTGATATGCATACATTCACTCAACCCTGTACATTTGGGACATTTTCAATATCTACATTTCTAATCCTCTCACTGTAAATGAATTGTCCTTCCAAACATCAGACTAAGTGATTCATGATGGCTCTTATCACAGGATTGCTGAATCATAAAACTGAAGCTACCATCCACATCTATTCCGAGCCTAGATTCTTGGTATTGGATCTGCAGTTTAAGATACCTCTACAGCCTCTCTGACTGAAAGACTATTATCTCCTGTCGATCTCTTACCATTAGAACATTTCTCCTAAATTTAACCAACATCTGCGTTTTCTGAAATTGTCCCCCTATTGACTTTTATCCCATCCCTCTGAATCACCAGAGATCAACTCTGTTCTAACTTGACTATATAACTGCTACCCTCTCTGCTCCCCAACGGGTGCCTTTCATGACAACTTCTAAATTTTCCTGATTGTAAGTTGTTTTTATGCAATACTATTTCATAGTTTTATTGTATGCTGCTCAGAGTCACCTTTTTCATAAAAATGAGCAGCCGTATACGTTTGAAGAATAAATAAACAATCCCTCAGACGTTTGAAGTCTACTGTAAGTCTGTTCTTAGTAAGGAAGCAACTTTTTCAGTCCTAGGCAATCAAAATAGTCAAAAGGTTTGATTTTTTTTTAAATTTCAATTTAACATTGTGGGGAATCATAGCCATAGTTTTGTTATCCGTGAGTTAAAGCGAGTCAGAAATAAGCTTTCTTCAGTTCCAACCCTGTTGATGTCCATAGAAATGGTATCTGTTAAACTAATCACGTAAAGTTTGGCGTCTAAGATTGACTTGGTGAGGCCTTCAGTTGCGCCAGAGTTCAAACTGAGATTTGTTGGATTGTCAAGGATATCAGCAACTGAGTGCTTCAGCTGAGGAGAGGCAAACCTCTCCAGTTTTTGGAGGAGCCTGCGGGGCTGTTATTTTCCAATCACGTCTTGGAAAAACAGGGGAGAAAAAAAAACCAGGATCGGGCTGGTCAACTGGATCCAAAATTCTCCTGATTCTGTTAGGTTTAGGTCATGTTCCTGAATCAGGTGCTAATCAATAACAATTTAAGATGTCAAAGATTTTTTTAAAATGATTCTTTTTTATTCCACCCAATCTGCAGGAACCCAGCGGGCCATTGAAATTTGCAAAAGGTCTGATGTTGGCATTCTTTGAGGCAATAGATCTGCCTTTGTTTTTAATCTTATAAGTTGGTTTGTGTTTCCACTGGCTGAAAGGAATGATTAAAAAGCAGTCTATTCAAAACAAAATCTTTTCTAAGGCCCCAAGTTTTCCTGTGAGGAAACACTCACAGAAAAAGGGCCAAACCCCAGTTTCCTCTTAGTCAGTATTCCGCTATTAGAGCATTCCTAGGACATAGAAATCTAAGTAGAGATTTGCAGAGGGCTACCTCTGTGTGAGTGTGTGCTGTCTTAGGCACTCGGTGCTGCCTGCTCTGCCCCCTGTTACTGTTACTGCACCTACTATTACTGTTCATCTTCTCATCACTCCTTATCACCCATCCCCTCCCACTTGTGATTGTAGGACTGTAATTTTGTCACTTGTATCCTTACGATTTATATGGACTGTTTCCTAGTATGATTTGATTGCTGATTGTATCCTATGACTATCATTAAGTGCTGCACGTTATGATTCTTGATTCTTAACGAATGTATCTTTTCTTTTATGTACACTGAGAGTATTTACACCAAGACAAATTCCTTGTGTGTCCAATCACACTTGCCAATAAAGTATTCTATTCTATTCTATTCTATTCTGCAATCATCTCCAGAATTTGCAAGAGAAACTTTCGCAGAAGCAACAGCCTCAGTGACTCATGGAAACTCTGTGGCCACACCTTTACGATGTCGAAGGCCACTGGCCAAGCCAGTGTGCTTCAGGTGGTTTTCCTGTGTCAGTGATCATGTTCCTGTGTGATCCCACATAGGACAGGGCAGGTGATGGAGAAGAACACATCCTGCTCCCCAACTTTTGGAAGCCTCAAGGCTGTTTGGCATGTGGGAAAGGTATTCATCGCTAAAGAGGGCATTTCCTCTTCCCCTCAATTGTTTTCTAGCTCATAACAGTTCATTCCAAAAATATCAAAAGCAAACATGTTGAATATAGAGGGGCAGAAAACAGGTACAACAAAACTTGGCACAGCCGAGTTGGATAAAGAAGACAGGGATCAATGGAAATTTGATGTCACTCTACACATTAATTTTGTACAATGTTTCTTTTTAACAGCATAGCTGAAGGCAAAGCTCTGGAAAAGTTCTGGAAGGGAAATGAGAGCAGATGTAAATTCTTTTTTTAAAAAAGCAGGAGAATGTATTCAGTGTAACTAATGTAGCTAGTTCAGTTTGAGCCACTTTATGCTTCTCCCTTGGCATTATCACCCCCTTGTTATCCAAGCTTTGAGAAGAGGCTTCATTCAGTCAACTATCTTGGATTGAAGGAAGGGCCACAGAAGGGCCAATCTGAGGATAGCCACCCTTCATGGACACCCCATTGCAGTATTTGTTGCCCCTATTGTGGCTGGCAAAGACTCCTTCAAGGCCAGATCCTCTCCTGGAGATTCCATGCACCTCTCCATGTTGTTGGAAGTAGATCACTGTTGTATTCAGTCTGGATGGTGTTTTGACTTAGGACCAAAAAAAGTAGGACCACATTCCCCGAGTAAAGGACCACTGGTTTGAAAGAGGGATCAAAGAAGTCATCTATGTCAAAACTGAACAGCCCTCTCTCAACAGAGGGGGAGGGATACAACATCATAGAATAGAATAGAGTAGAATTCTTGATTGGCCAAGGGTGATTGGACACACAAGGAATTTGTCTTGGTGTAAATACTCTCAGTGTACATAAAAGAAAAGATACATTTGTCAAGAGTCAAGAATCATAAGGTACAACACTTCATAATAGTCAGGGTACAATAAGCAATCAAATCATACTAGGAAACAGTCAATATAAACCGTAAGGTTACAAGCGAGAAAGTTACAGTCCTACAATCACAAGTGGGAGTGGATGGGTGATAAGGAGTGATGAGAAGATTAACAGAAATAGAAGTGCAGACTTTGTAATAGTTGGACAGTGTTGAGGGAATTATTTGTTTAGCAGAGTGATGGCTTTCGGGGGAAAACTGTCCTTGTGTCTAGTTGTTCTGGTGTGCAGTGCTCTATAGCGTTGTTTTGAGGGAAGGAGTTGAAACAGTTTATGTCTGGGATGTGAGGGGTCTGTAAATATTTTCACAGCCTTCTTTTCGACTCATGCAGTATACAGGTCCTCAATTGAAGGCAGGTGGGTAGTAATTGTTTTTTCTGCAGTCCTAATTACTCTCTGAAGTGTGTGTCTGTCCTGTTGGGTTGCAGAACCAAACCAAACAGTTATAGAGGTGCAGATGATAGACTCAATAATTCCTCTGTAGAACTGTATCATTTATCTCCACTCTACAACACAGTCTTTTCAACAATTGCAAGAAGGCTCCACACCCATTTGCACCACTCAGGTGACCCTGATGACATAGATAAACCTTAACTACTCTCTAAAAGAATGCAAATGACCAGCTGTCTTCAAGGAGTATAAATCCTTCCAATCCCCACCATTCAGTCAGACCTGAAGAAGCTTCTTGGTTGAGAAGTGAAATGCCTTCAAAGAAAAACCAGAAAGTCCAGTTGCCTCTTGAAAAAAGCACCTTTGGGTTGAAGCCCTATTGTTGTTTTTTTACATATGAGGCAAGTGCAAAGAGTGTAAAACAAAGGCTGTGCTTCAAGAGAGCTATTGCTGATGCTATCTTGACTTCCTTCTTTGACACCCTTTCCCTGCGGCCACCCTTTTGCATGGGGAAAATCTAACTAAATCTTTCCTGCGGCCAGTGAAACACAATCATTAATGTCATTTTCATTTTGTTGAGTGTAAGCCATTATGCCTGAGTTCCTTATATGGGGGTTACAGTATTTGCACCTGGAGTCTGATGCCACACATGGATTTGTGCCATTCTTCTGTGACCCTTGCTGTTGTCAGTCTGTGCAGATGAGCCAGTTTCCTCCCATTTCAGTTGCTGCATTTTTGTCTTTTATTCTTCCTATTTTCAGAATTTTTTATATCAGTAATGTTTGAAATTAAACTCTGATCCTTCCTATTCAAGTGTTATCTCCAATCGCTTATTTAGAGAGAATTCCTTGCCCCTTCTTCTCTGGAGCTCAGCATTTATCTGGGTAAATGTTCATCCTCCTCTGGTTTCCTCGCCTTCCTTCTTTCTTTACCTATTTTCAACATGTCAGTATTGTAAACTGTCAATTCTAGCTTAGTTTGCTTTTTGCCTTTTGGGCTATTTTTGTCTGCTTCATCTTTGATGATGTCACTGCATTCAGTTTAGAGAAACTATCAAATCGAATAAATTAAATATAGTCTTCACTTTTACCATACATTATACTATGGAATATTGTTGAGGTTGCATGTTACTGATCTGGTTATTTTGTTTGCTTTCTTTAGTTTAAGTTATAGTTTTGGAAGGTACAGTTCATATTCTGAGCCTCAATTGGTTTTTGATTTTGCTGACTTAATAGAGCTTGCCTGCATAGTCAATTCTCACTATGATATCAGTGTTGTCTATCTAGTAATATCTATGTGTAGTGTTGTCTTTTAGGTTGTTGGAAGAAGATACAAGCTATATGTATTGAATTTTCTTTGCAGAATTATTAGTCTGTTTCCTACTTCATTTTGTATATCAAGGCCAAATTTTTCTACTATTCAAGACATTCTTTTACTTCCAACTTTCCAGACTCTATAATTAGTATATCTTTTTTTTTGGTGTTATGTTGACATAGCATTTCAAGTCACCATAAAACAGTTCAACATCTGCCTCTTTTTTCCAGACTGCAAAGGTTCACAGACTGAAAGGATTCAGGAGATGGTTTTATAAACTGCTACCTGAGAGATGCTTTATTATCAGTGAAGACCTGCCAAAAATAGTTTTAAAAATGATGAGGAACATTCCACCCTAATATATATTAGGAATAAACTGCTTATGGTGAGAAATAGATTACTTGCTAGCATTTTTGTAATCCTATCCCTTTCTCCTTAATAAATCTTGCTAAAGAGACTTTGCAAGCGTCAAGCATGGAAAAAGAATTACTTTTTTGTTTTAGACAGAGGTTAAGAGTCTGATAGCATCTGTAGTTACAGCATAGACTTGGATCATCATAATGTTGATTGTCTTGCCTTGGTCTTCAGTTGAGATCATTCTATCATTTCTGTGGATTGTATCCAAGCACTGACTAGGAATTGCATTTATTAGTTACATCTACTTCATTTCTTCTATGACTTATTTTTTCTGCAATAGATCTAATGCTCCTCTGATGTGAAATGACTAATTTCACATCTGAGGAGTTTACAACTAGAAAAATGCCAACATGATAATGGAAGATGACTCCTCTGATGGAATGCATTGAATGAGCTGCAGGGAAAGAGCAAATATAAAAGGCACTGATCCTTGTGATATGGCAAGAAGGAAGCCAAAGAAATGTTCAACTATTAAAATACTCAGAGGCAAAAGGAAAGTTTTATGCTGCAAGCATAGGTACCTGAAATGTTTACCAATTCTGAATGTCAATGTTCAGCAGGAACATTTCGCTCCTGATATTTCAGGTACCTATGCGAAGCGGGCGGGTGCATGCATACACACATTTTCGGTTCTGCACTAGGCGAACCAGTTGTTACATTATGTGCAGCCCACCTCTGGCCACCATGCATAATAACCAGAGTATAATAAAGTAATTGGCTTGAACCCTGCACACATGGATTTGGTTGCTTGCATCTGACACCCTTATTCCATGTCCCATACTTTTGGACTCTAAGGATCATGATATTTCTTCAGATATGTGAACAGCGATATCCAATCTCTTTCCTTTTTTAGCATCTTTCCCCAAAGCCAAATATATTTATTTGCCTCACTTTAGATGCTCTCCACATGGGAACAGTGGCAGGTGATCAGATTACTTCTTCCTCATGCTATGAAGGCTTTAATGCTTGAGGAGAACCTCTGCTGAATTATCAGGAGAAAAGTCGCATTGTACAATATAGGAATGACGTACTGTTTTCCTAGCAAAGTCAAACTGAGAGCCTGGGAGTCAGTATGTATGATGTTCAGAGGATCAGATTGTTACCTAAAGGAGACCATTGAACACCAATTGCCCGGTGCGCGCCCACAGACAGGGCCTCCTTGGGGTACTGTCGGCCAGACAGTGTCGGCTGGTGGTCTCTGTGGGGGTGCCCACTTTGTGGAACCAGCTTCCCCTGGAGCTACGATTGGCCCCCGACCTCCGCTCCCTTCGCCGTGGCCTAAAGACTTGGCTATTTGAACAAGCCGGCCTGGACTGGAGGGGGGTTGTTTTAAATGTTTTGTGGTAGGGTTTTAAATAATTATTTGGTCCTAATTGATTTAATATTTTTTTAATCTCTTTTAACTTTTGTATTCGTTGTTTTTTATGTGAGCCGCTGAGTCCTTCGGGAGATAGGGCGGCATATAAGACCAAATAATAAATAAATAAATAAATTCTCTTTCTCTACCTTTCCAAAGCTTGGGTTGCTTCCAGAGAGGAAATTAGGTGAGAGAGCTTGAAGTAGGACTCCATTCAGCACAAAAACACATTTTTCCCCAAAAGAATTGGACAAGTTCATTTGCTAAGATCAACTTCTGTGCAGCCCATCTCTATCTGCAATTGCCTTGTAACCTACTCAAGAACCCCACCCCCACCCCCAATTTCCTAAATGCAACAAGATAGCGCATTGTTCCCAGGCATCCCCCTTCCCTTGGCACAGGTACAGCCCTTTCTAATATCTCCAAAGAAATTGGCTTTCTCTTTCCTCTAAGGGATAGCCAGTCAACCGAAAGCCAGGCAGACGCTGTCCTAGGGCTGCCTTCCAACCTTGCATTCTGCTTTCTGAGTGGCCAATAGGGAAAATGGAAGGGCTGCTGTGCCATGAACGTGCCTTTCTCCGTCTTTGTAGCCACAGCCTTTATTCTGAAGCCATCAGCTTTCTCCTCCACCCCGTCTTTAGCTTTCAGTTACACATTTGAAAAGAATCTCTGCAAACATGGCTCCACTCACTGTTGAATTTGTCTCTGGCTTTACTGTCTGAGCTGAGAGGGGAAGCGTCTGAGGCTTGCTCAGGAAACAAGCTTCAAGTGCCTGAGAAATAAATGGTGTTGTGTGATATGAGGGGACAATTCAAGTTTGACACCGGTTTTGATATTGGAACATTCATTTCCATATGTTTCACCTATGACCTGTGACTTCCTGAATAATTTTGTATCTCCTCCAACTTTTTAGAGATGAAACTAAATAACATTAGTTCCTTCTAAAATTCCTTCTCTTCCTCCTCCTCTTCTTGTATTAAAAATGTATTAAAATTATTCTTTCCCTTCTGTAGACTTCAATGTGGCAGCATACAATGGACCTGTCCTAAATATTCTCTCTCTCTCCCTCCCTCCCTCCCTCCCTCCCTCCTCTCCCTCCCTCTCCTCTCTCTCTCTCTCTCTCTCTCTCTCTCTCTCTCTCTCTCTCTCACACACACACACACACACACACACACGGAATGCATGAGGGTTCAGCAGTGGAGAATATACTGTAGGTCAGTGGTTCTTAACCTTTTTGAAAGAATCGCCCCCTTGAGCCATTGAGGAAGTTGTCATCGCCCCCCTTCCCCAACATAACCCCCCCTGACACCTCTTAGCATCCCCAGGGGGCCAGCAGAGGGGCACTAAGAGGCGGCAGGGGCGGCTGAATGCGGCTGGCGGCACGTACGTGTCACTGCTTCGCATTGGAGGCGCTCGAGCAGTGCTAGTCAATGGGTGAACCTGCAGGGCCGGCCGGCACCTCGAACGCCCCCCTGTCGCCTCTTAGCACCCTCTGCCGCCCCCTTGGGGATGCTAAGAGGCGGCAAGGGGGCATTCGAGGCTGTTGTACCACACCTGAACCGGCGCCTGTCCATCCATCCAAAAGGTCTGTCTGTTTGCCTGCCTGCCTTCCTGCCTATCTACCTACCTGTCTGTCTTTTTGTCTACCTACCTACCTATCTACCAATATAGAACTCTCTCTCTCTCTCCCAATATATCTCGCTCCATCGCCCCCATATCGCCCCCATATCGCCCCCTTCCGTTCCTTTGCCCCGAAGTCACCCCTTTTCGTTCCATCGCCCCTCTGAAAAACAAAATCGCCCCTTGGGGGACAATATCGCCCAGGTTAAGAACCACTGCTGTAGGTAGCTCAGAGTTGAATTATTTGTTCTTGGTGCTCTCAGAGCTAACTTTTCAACTGACATACATTTCATTACTTTTCTGTAAGATATTTCATATCTTACAGGAAATATCCATTTCATGTATTCATATAAGAAAGCATCTCCTAAGAACAAAGTGTTAAGAAACAAGGACACCAATCTCTGGAAAATAAAGTATAATGGAATGTGTACAATTCTGTATTTCAACCATATATGTAAAAGTGAGGTTTTTGTTTTGTTTTGCCTCCTTGAGGAAATAGAGAATTGTGTCTCATTACATTGTTTTTGCTTTCTAGAGTACCCTCTTCCACCTGGTCTTCTCTTCCTTTTCTTCTACAGTGTAATATTTGGGAAATTCTGGAATTATCAGGTTATGGTTCCAGCAAATCAGAAAGGCACCCATTTGTGAAAACTAGGTACTCAACGATGTTCTCAGCGTAGAACAATTCTTGACAACTTAATTAGATCATAAAAACAATGGATAGCTATCTTGGTCTATCAGAAAGGGAAGGGGAGCCAAAAAGCACAATTAATCTGTTATGTATGCAGGTTTGAATGTCATTGGTTAAGTGTGAACTGTTCTTGTAAAATGTCAGAAATGATTGGTTTAAAAAGTGCGGGAAAACCCTGCACTTTGATTGGCTGGCAACTGCAGCTGCTGGCTATAAGTAGCAGCCACAGCCCAGCCAAATCGGATCTGTTATGAGCTGTAGTCACTAATAAACTCTTCACTGAAGCACTCCGCATCTGACTCTTCATGCAAATCTAACACTGGCAACGAAGGTGGGATCCTTCCAAGAGAAGACAACGAGAACAAGCTGAGAGAGATGGCTGTGCTGAACACCCCCCCAGCCCCATTCGATCCGACGGCAGAAGACTGGGACTCGTATGCAGATGGTTTCCAAATGTATTTGGAGGGAAACGATCTCGCCGACATTTCTGACAAGCGGAAGAGGGCGGTCTTTCTCACCCACTGTGGTCCGGCCATTTTCAAGATGGCGAAGGCATTGGTGGGAGCTGCAGACGTGAAGGTAATGGACTGGCCCGACTTAGAAAAGTTATTAAGAGCCCATTAGGCACCACAAGTATCGTGCCTCATTAAGAGACACAAATTCTACCATCGGGATCAAGGGAAAGCGAAAACATTAATGACTTTGTGGCAAGTTTAAGGGACATTAGGGGTGCATGTGAGTTTATCAACTTTGAAGAGGCCATGATCGATTTGTTCTAGGCCTAAAGACAAGGTTTTGCAGAGCAAATTATTAATGAAACCTAAGATCACGCTTAAGGAGGCCATAGAAGAAGCTTCTTCAGTGGAAGCTACCAAATCTTCAGCAGCAGCCATGAAGAAAATTAACAAGGCCGCAAGCCATCCTGATGTGGAAAAATCCACAACAACCCATTGAGCAAATAGATTCTGATTCAGACTGTAGTGAGGTGGAGGAAGGAATTTATAGACTCAGAATGGAGAAGAAAAGGAAAGACCTTGGAAGAGAAAGGCAAGACTTTTATTGCAGAGGTTGTGGGGGGCACCCCACACTGAATGCAAGTTTTTGATACCATCTGCCTCCGTTGTGAAAAAAGAGGTCACCTAGCAAGAGTCTGCAAATCATCCAGAACTCCACCAAGCAGAAAGAAGTTTCCTGATAAAGAATTCAAGCATAACAACTTCAGTGAGAAAATGGGGCGAAACACAGAAGCAAATGGGAAGAATGAAACTCATGAAACAGTCACTATTGGTCATTCTTCACCCTTAAGAAGCAGAAAAGTACATGTGAAGGTACTTATTGAAGGAAGGCCTTGCCAAATGGAAGTGGACTCAGGCTCCTATTTATCTATGGTGTCATGGGACACTATTCACAGGCTACTTCCCAACGTTCAGAAGAAGCATTTCCTGAAGCAAGCACTGACTCTTAAAGACTACCAAGGGAACAAGATTCCAGTAGTTGGAACAAGAGAATTCAACGTGAAGTTCAAAGGCCACACCAAACGTTTGCCCCTGACCATCGTGGACAAAGACCCCCAAGCTTGCTGGGACTTGAGTGGTTCAATCCACTAGGCATCAAGGTGACTGGCATCAATCACGTGAGCAACACTGAATGGGAGGAGGCCTTGAAGTCTGAGTTTCCAGAGGTCTTCAGCGACGGATTGGGCAAGTATATGGGGACCCCTATCACTTTCAACCTAGATCCCAAGGTGCCCCCAATTTGTTTAAAGCCCAGAAGGGTCCCATTTGCCTTAAAGGAAAAAATTGATGCACAATTAGATAAACTAATAGCTCAAGGAGTTTGAGAGCCCACTGACCACTCCAGATGGGAGACACCCATAGTCACACCAGTCAAGACTGATGGGTCAGTGAGAATCTGTGGAGACTATAAGGGGACATTGAACCATGCTTCAGCAGAGCACATATCCAGTTCCAGTGGTGCATCATTTATTACATTCACTTGGCAGGGGTACAGTCTTTGCCAAATTGGATCTGGCCCAGGCATATCAACAACTAACAGTTGATGATGCCACTGCAGAGGCCCAAACCATTGTGACTCATAGAGGTGCCTTCAAATGTAAAAGGTTACAGTTTGGAGTAAGCGTGGCACCAGGCATTTTCCAAAGCCTTATGGAAAGAATGCTCCAAGGACTGCCAGGGGTAGTGCCTTATTTTGATGATGCGTTAATCTCTGCTGAAAATGACAGTTACTCGAGAGACTCAGAGAAGTCCTTACCAGATTCAAGAAAGTGCGGTTAAAGGTCAAGGAAGAAAAATGCACTCTTAGAACTGACAAGGTTGAGTTCTTGGGCTACATGATTGACAAGCATGGCATCCATCCTACAGATGCCAAGGTTCAAGCAATCAAAGAAGCCCCTAGACCAAAATGCAAAACAGATTTGCAAGCTTTCCTTGGACTCATTAACTTTTATCATATGTTCCTACCTCAGAAGGCAACCATTGCAGAACCATTACACAGATTACTAGACAAAAAGTCTGCATGGATCTGGGGCAGGAAGGAACAATCAGCATTTAACAGTATTAAAAGACTAATCACGTCTGATGCTGTACTCATACAGTTCTCTGAGAATTTACCTGTTGTACTGACTTGTGATGCATCCCCTTTGGAGTGGGGGGTTGAGCCACAGGCTTCCCAGTGGGAGGAAGCCCCTATTGCATTTTACTCTCGCACCTTGACCAAAGCAGAGAGGAATTACAGCCAATTGGACAAGGAAGCATTGGCAATTGTTGCAGCTATCAAGAAATTTCATGAGTATTTATATGGGAGAACATTTACCATTGTCACAGATCACAAACCTTTGTTAGGCATTGTGGCAGGAGACAAACCTACACCCACTATCCTGTCACCAAGAATGCTGAGGTGGACTGAATTTCTTGCAGCTTTTTCATACAAACTTATCCACAAGCCTGGCAAGGACATTGGACATGCTGATGCACGGAGTCGTTGCCCACTTCCTTGTCACAAGGAGGACTTTGAACCTGAGGCACACACCTTTTTCCTAGAAACTGTTGCCAAGCTTCCAGTACATGCTGCTGAAATTGCCAGAGAGACTGCCAAAGACACTTTATTGGCTCCTATTATAGGCTGGATTAAGAAAGGTTGGCCTCTTCAAGATCTACCTCACCTGGCCCAACCTTTTAAGTCCAAGCAAACTGAATTATCTGTATTAAGAGGATGTATTTTGTGGGGTAACAGGGTGGTTATTCCTGCAAAACTACAAAAAGAGGTTTTGGAAATGTTACATGAGGGTCATCCGGGAATTGTCAGAATGAAGGGATTGGCCAGGAGTTATATATGGTGGCCAGGTATTGACAAAATGGTTTAAAACTGGGTTGCATCCTGTCCCAATTGTCAGGAAGTCAGGCCTGCCCCACCTCTCGCCCCCAAACAGGAATGGGAATGTCCTAGGGGCCCATGGTCTAGGATTCACATTGATTTCGCTGGCCCTACCAGAGGGCACACCTTCCTTATTATAGTAGATGCATATTCCAAATGGCTAGAGGTAATCCCTATGGCATCCACCACAACTGAGGCTGTCATCAAGCAGCTCAGAAAATTGTTTGTAACCCACAGGTTACCTGATGTTCTTGTCTCTGACAATGGCCCTCAATTTACATCCAACCTTTTTGAATCCTATTTAGCACAACAGGGTATCAGACATGCCCTGACTGCCCTGGGAACCCTTCAACTAACGGCCGGGCTGAACGATGGCGCTTTACCAAGGAAAAGCTTCAGCAATTGGGTCCTGGGGACATCACTGAGAAAGTTGAAAAACTTCTTAGTGTTCAGCACATCACTCCTAACCCATCAACTAACTTATCCCCAGCAGAGTTGTTGATGGGTAGGAAACTTAGGTTTCCCCTTGACCGCCTTCATCCCTCTTACGCACTCAACGCACCACTGGATTCCACTTCCAAAGTTTGTTCTTTCAGTGTGGGTGATTCTGTGTATGCTAAGAACCTTATGGGTGAGCCTTTGTGGATTCCTGCTGAAATAACTCAAATCACTGGCCCTCATTCTTACAGGGTACAAACAGAGGATGGACACCTCTGGAGCAGGCACATTGATCAACTTAGATCCAGGTTCCCTCAGGAACATCGCCCCTGTCTCTCTCTGGTTCCCTCACCTGATGTCACTTCTAGGGTGGAAGGGGAGGAACAGGAGGAAAATCAGCAAGCAAGAATCAACCCCATGGGTAACGAGCCATTACGACAGGAACCATCCCGAACCATGTCACAATGCCAAGATCCATCATTAGAAGTGGAAGATTGCACATTACTACCTGACTTGGGTGCTGACATTGGAATGGAGATGGGTTGGGAGGAGAGACCAGATTCTAACAGTCTAACAGGGTCTCCTTTCACAGGAAGTCCCAGCAGGGAAATGTCAGCAGACACATTTCCTCTCTCACTGGTGAGAACGTTAAAACTTCTGAACCACGAAGGTCTCAACGTACACGTAAGAGCCCCACCTATTTCAAAGAATACATTAGATAGGTTGGGGTTTGAGTATGGAGTGAACCTAGTGGGGAGGGGTGTTATGTATGCAGGTTTGAATGTCATTGGTTAAGTTTGAACTGTTCTTGTAAGATGTCAGAAATGATTGGTTTAAAAAGTGCGGGAAAACCCTGCACTCTGATTGGCTGGCAACTGCGGCTGCTGGCTATAAGTAGCAGCCGCAGCCCAGTCAAATCGGGTCTGTTATGAGCTGTAGTCACTAATAAACTCTTCACTGAAGCACTCCGCGTCTGACTCTTCATGCAAATCTAACATAATCTAATTTCATTTGCCCTAAAATATGAGTTTTCAAATTTTCAAGAATCTTCATCAGACTGTTACAAAAAGCAGGAGACAGGAAATAAATGAAGAAATGCAAAATTGAGGCTGAGTGTTACAGCCATATGTTCTGTGATTCAGCTGGTGTTTCAGACAGAATGCATTTATCAATCTGAATTGTAACTGGTGTCAAGTTTCACCTCACATTTGAGGACAAAGCAAAGGCTTTCTTCCCCAGCTGTAAAGACACAAAAGCCATCAGGCCCCAAATCTATCTCTGTGTGAAAACAGAGGATTTTAAGATTGGCTAGGGTTTGGGTTGGGCTTATTGCAAATACAAACTAATTGTCTAATAATGCAGGCAGAACAGGCATAGAAAGCAAACAATGAGGCAATTTTGGACTTTGTCACTCCTAAATACCATCCTTAAAAACTTCTTGGCATTTAACTCGCAATCCATCTCCAAATGATGAAAAGTGAAGGTAGGAGATTTCAGAGCTCTGGTGATAACAACTATCCCCCATCACGTTGCATCCAGAAGAGAAAAGTGGCACCAGCAAAATATCACTCCGCTCCCAAGTATCTATATGTGTCCATCTCTAAAAACTGGCAGGCAGCAAAAGGCTGCAGCCAAGAAAACAAATCTCTCAATGTCCTGCCAAATGATGATAGCATGCAAGAGCCTCTTTGAACCCCTTCTATTCACTGAAATCGTCATCAACAAAGATGGTTAGGGGACTGGAGGTTAAAACATATAAAGAACGGCTGCTGGAATTAAGTATGTCTAGTTTAATGAAAAGAAGGACTAGGGGAGACATGATATCAGTGTTCTAATATCTCAGGGGCTGCCACAAGAAGAGGGAGTCAATCTATTCTCCAAAGCACCTGAAGGCAGGACAAGAAGCAATGGGTGGAAACTAATCAAGGAGAGAAACAACCTAGAACTAAGGAGGAATTTCCTGACATTTAGAACAATTAATCAGTGGAACGGTTTTCCTCTAGAAGTTGTGGCTGCTCCATCACTGGAAGTTTTTAAGAAGAGATTGGATAACCATTTGTCTGAAATGGTGTAGGGTTTCCTGCCTAAGCAGGGGGTTGGACTAGAAGACCTTCAAAGTCCCTTCCAACTCTGTTATTTTGTTATTCATCAGCATCATCTCTAACCTGCAGGTAGACAGCATTGCTTTGTGATACATTGAGAAAAGTGTCCTAAACTGCTCTCCTAGGGACTTTGAATGGGGTCAAATTCTCAAAATTTCCAAGCTGGTGCAACAAGGGATTATAAATAGCAATAAAATGACAGCACTAAGTGCAAAGTTCCCCTCCTGCGGCAGACAAAATAATTCCTCCAGGCCACAATTGATTATTGCTGCTGGCCTCCTTCCTTGTTTTCCATTCCTTTTTGGAAGAGGAAAAAGAAGAGGAATGGCTGAAAACATCGCACAACTCTGGGGGTAAAAACCTAAAAAAAGCAAACTCACAAGAAAGACTGGGATAGGACTGGAGGGAGATCTAAATCATATGAAATATAAATCAAAAGTCCAATTGCATTAGAAATAAAGTGGGCACGTTCTATTGCTTTATCTCCAAAGGGAAAACAAAACAAAACAAAAACCATACATACAGTCATGGAATAAGAAAAGGGAATGACAATTAAATTATCTAGGGCAGAGGACACAATGAAGCTTCATAGCTGCTAGTGCTTATGGTCCCCCAGATTCTTTGTTATTTTCTTTAGAGTCTTTCCAAAAGTGGCCCCCAACCTCTAATTTTGCAAATGGAGAAGAATTAAGTGCATTTTGCTATATTGAATTCCAGCTTTATTTATTAACCTGTTAATCACATTTATGAAACACTGTAATACCAAGGGACTCCAGGCAGCTTTCAAAATAAAATACATAATAAACATTGTGCAAAAACAATATACATGTTTTAAAAATCCGCAAATCAATTTAAAGGCAGAGAATAGAATTAATGAACCAAGCTAAACTATATATCTTGACCAAAATAGAATCAAAGTCCATATACCCTCCACTGGAATTCCACTTTTAAATAGGGTGGGTAGAGCCAACCAGAAGTCTATTGGGAGGCCGTTCTGAAAGATTGGACTAGCCATGCAAAAAGCAGCAGCATTGAGCCTTGTCCAACCTTCACTTATAATAGGAAATCACTTTTTCCTTTGTTGATCAAACTGGCCAAATCAATTCCAATGGGAGAATGTGGTCTTATAGAAAACTTGGCATCAAATCATGGAGGCTCTGTATATTAGCATCAATACTTTAAATTGCACACAGAAGGCTTTTGGTAACCAATTATAGTTCCCACAGGACTAGTGTAATATGTTTCCATCACTGAACACTAATCAGTGGTGGTATTCACATTTTTTTACTACCAGTTCTGTGGGTGTGGCTTGGTGGGTGTGGTGTGGCTTGGTGGGCGTGGCTTGGTAGGTGTGGCAGGGGAAGGATACTGTAAAATCCCCATTCCCTCCCCACCCCACTAACCTGCTTTCCAGCTCCGTTCTCCTGTGCAGGACAACAAAAGAAGATCCAGCCAATCAGCTGAGATTCAGGAGGCAGCAAATAGATGGGGACAGGGCCAACCAGAGGTGGTATTTACCGGTTCTCCAAACTACTCAAAATTTCCACTACTGGTTCTCCAGAACCTGTCAGAACTGGCTGAATACCACCTCTGACACTAATTAGAAATCATGCTGCTATGCTCTGAACCAACTGTAGCTTCTCAGTGGTGTTTGAAGGACATTCCTTGTAAAGTGAGTTTCAGTAGTCTATAGAGATGATGATGAGAATGTGAGTCACTGATGTAAGATCCTCCTGCTCCAGTTAGGTATGTAACTGGTACATCAGCTGAAGATGGGCAAGGGTATCTACCTACTGTTTTAGCAGAAGCCATGGATCCAAAAGGACCTGCAGGCCATGGGCTTGCCTTGCTCCTTTGAGAGTAGCGTCACCTCATCAAAAGACACAATTGGAGCAGACAGAGAAGTCTGATGCACAAGCTGTAACTATGCCTTGCTAGGATTCAATGTAAGCCTGTTCTTCCCCATCCAGACCTTCATAACCTCCAGATATTGGGGCAGGATTTCAGGGACATCACCACATAGCCTGGGGGAGTGATATAAAGCTGGGTGTTATCAGTAAATTAATGATACCAAACTGCCAAACCACTGATGACCTTTCTCAGGGACTTTATCTAATTGGAGGGAAGAAAGGAACAACACCCAACAAGGGAGTAATCACTGGACTGACCTCTCCTCCCCCTGCCCATTAAACTCTCATGATGTTTGCTCCCGAAAGGTGAAAATTATGATGCCACACATCTGGAATGTGAGATTGGGAAAGGAGGTTTTGAATGATTACACTACAGCAACAACAAAACCTTTGCAGACTTTTTACTTCAGAAAAACACCAGATAAAAGTAGCAGGATATTAATGACTATTAAATTATTTAGAGCATGGGAGCAAGTAATTTATCACTTGTGCAATGATCTAGCAATATTTTCTTTTCTAGGTGATAAGAAATGTATTCCATGCAAAAGGATCTTTGGAACTTGCTAGTTGAAGAAGTGTGTGAGACCATAGGTTTTGGATCAACCTTTTGCAACCCAAAGCCTCTAGAAAAAGTACAGAGAAGAGCAAGCAAAAGGATCTTATGGAACTTGCTAGTTGAAGAAGTGTGTGAGACCATAGGTTTTGGATCAACCTTTTGCAACCCAAAGCCTCTAGAAAAAGTACAGAGAAGAGCAAGCAGGATGATTAGGGGACTGGAGACTAAAACATATGAAGAACGGTTACAGGAACTGGGCTTGGCTAGTCTAGGGAAAAGAAGGACCAGGGGAGACATGATAGCAGGGTTCCAATATTTGAGGGGCTGCCATAGAGAGGAAGGGGTCAAGCTATTTTCCAAGGCACCTGAAGGCCAGACAAGGAATAATGGATGGAAACTGAACAAGGAGAGATTCAACCTGGAAATAAGGATAAATTTTCTAACAGCGAGAGCAATCAACCAATGGAACAACTTGCCTTCAGAAGTTGGGGGAGCTTCATCACTGGAGGCTTTCAAGAAGACACTAGACTGCCATCTGTCAGAAATGATGTAAGGTCTCCTGCTTGGATGGGCGGTTGGACTAGATAACCTACAAGGTCCCAATTCTGTTAATCTGTTAAAAGAGCAGCTAGCTGGGAATGCAACTCACCTTCTCTGTAGCAGTTAGATATATAGATGGCCTCTAAACATGAAGATTCCATTGATTTTTTCCATAAAATCTAAAGCAGCCTTCTCTGATATGATGCTAATAGCCATGCTGATTTAGAATTATGGGAATTAAAGATCTCAGCACATATGTTTTAGTCTCCAGTCCCCTAATCATCCTGGTTGCTCTTCTCTGTACCTTTTCTAGAGTCTCAACATCTTTTTTATAGTGTGGTGACCAAAACTGGATGCAGTACTCTAGGTGTGGGCTTACTAAGGCTTTGTAGAGTGGTGTTAGTACCTCACTTGATCTCGATTGTATCCCTCTGTTAATGGAACTCTTGGCCATCTAATGCTTAGCTACATTGCCTTTGGGTCTAATCCAACAGATTTGTGCTTCTGAAGATGAAAACACAGGTGACCCCTATCCTTTCAAATGCTATACATGCACAGCCTTCACTAAAACAACAGCCATTTCTAAGCAAAATCTCTGAGATTATTCTGATGGCAGGAGATGATGTTTGGGGAGAGGGGGGCAGCCACCCAGCAAGGCGAGACGGTCTGTGCTTCATCAACAGGCCTTAAGCTCCAAGCAGTCCAACCCGGGGAGGGAAATGTTATGACAAGCCAAAAGACTTGGGTGATGGCTCCGGCGTCTACAGAACAGGAAGGCTGAAACCCAAAGAAGTCTCTTGGCAAAGCAGCAGAAGGAAAGGCAGCGGGGATGGGGGGGGGAAGGTCTCCTAACCAGACCCAGTGCCAAGAATCAGGTAGACTATGCTTTCCAGGAATTCTTGCAACAAGCCAAATTGTAGGGAAGCAGGCAATCATCCAGAGAGATGGCTGAGTGCAATAAACCATGCAGCTTTTGAATCTTTACCTTATTACCAAAAAAAACCTGGGAGATGGAAAAAGGCAAAGTAGACGGTACATATGAATACAAGGAGAGTTCCAAGTAAAAGAAATATCAGCTGGTTCCCCTGTAAAATCCAATTAAGGGGACATTAATCATTGAAATCCCATTAAATCCCAATTAAGAGCCACCCCAGGGCTTTACTCTAAAGATTGGAACAATTCCAGTTAGGTTGAATCCATCACCTGAAGAATATAGAATTTGAGAAATCAGAGCAGATCTGAGGGTGATGTAAGGTGTCAGGGGCAATTGAGGTGATCTGAATCACAATCCCATCTGTACGTCAATTTGACCCTAGCAAATGTGCTGTCTAAACTCAAAATACATGCATGTATATTGAACAATTGTTTATTATAAAGTAAACCATACTATAATTTCTTCCCAAAGTCTGCATGCCGTTTGACTAACTACAGAATATTTGTTTCTATGCTTTTCTTGCTACTGAGAAGTCATATTATTTGTTGCTTAGTTTCTTATTTCATGGAGGAACAAGGAAACTAGTTCATGATGACCCTGATACCTAAACTGAATATCAACATTCAGGAGCAGTGTAACACTCAACATCAGTTGCTGCATTCACTTGTAATTTTGTCCGATGCATCTAGCTAGCCATTGATGAAAACAAGATGCTAGGCAAGATCAACTTGTGGTCCTATCCAGCCTTGGGGCTCTTCTTAACATCTCTAAGTAGAAAGCAGAATTTTCTCTGCTACTCAAATCCCTGCTTTCCTGACTTTCTCATACCATTTCAAAGACGTTATTCTAGCTAGTTGGCAAGAAAACAACAGAGTTGGGATCCAGAAAAGGATGGTGCTATTTATTTTTTATTTTTTTTGCAAATTAAGAAAACCTCATGGGCAGATTGAGGTCCCCCCAGATGAGTTGGTTATAGGGGATAGGGTTCTCAGAACTAGTTTCCTAGATAAATGCACATGGACCATATTATTCTCCTACTCAGCAAGTGTTTTTTATTTTATTTACACCCAAGATAGACTTTATACCCAAAATACATCTGAAAACACTTTCTGCCTTGTTAGGCAGGAAGTCATAGAACCATAAAGATGGATGGGCCATTTAGACCTTTCAATCCAACTCTACTGTGTGCAAGAATCTAAATTGCAGATGACTGTCCAACATTTGAACAAATGAAGAACTCTTGGTAACTTGTTCCATTCTTGAACTGCTCTTCCTATGAAGAAGTTTTTCCTAATGTTCAGTCAGAATCTGCTTTCCTATAAGGGGCAAATTATTACTCCATGTTTTGCATTCTGGAATGATAGAAAACAGATCTTGACTTGCATCAGGGTGACAATTCTTTCAGATGTTTGACATGCTTTTATACTCCCATTTGGTCTTCTCAAGGCCAAAGAAATCCAGTTCCCTATCCTCCCAAGAGAAGACAAGTTGCAGGCATGTGGAGAACTTTGCCATTGACTGAAGTGGCTATCTGCTGAGGAACATCTGCTCAACAGTGTCCTGAGCTGGCATTTTTCTCTCACCTCTGCCCTTGTGCTCTCATAAATTATTTCTGTTCTCCTCCCTTAGCTTTTTCTGACCAGGAGCCAAGAGATCAGAATGTTTGGCTTGTCTTGAAAATGGCATTAAAATTTCACCCTAACTCTAATGCTGGGGCCCAAGTCAGCTGGGTAGAATCTTTTCCAACCATTTGCTTCCAAAGTTCTGCTCCAAGAACAAGCCAGATGATTGCTGCAGTCTTGGCCTTTCAAGTAAAATAAGATCACAGATCATACCACTCCAAGGAAAAAATCAGGAGAGCATCGTGTTCTCATTCTCTTCCTCTATCGCAGGTGAAGAGTAGAAGACAGAAGAGCTTTGGCAGAACAATTCACCAGCATTTTAGATGAATGAATTCTTTGTGCTCATTGGAAAGATGGGCGACTCCATGCAAAACCCATCTCAGTTTGAATGGCAAGGCCATCGTTAGCCATCAATACATTGTACTAGCAAGAACAATCATTATGGTTTATCAAATGTTTGTTGAGAGAAGCAAAACACGGGCTTAAACATGCTCCTTCTTTGTTATGTAGAAGTGAGAGTCAGGTATGGCAGGAGAAGCACAAGAATACACTGAAGGCAGGGAACATGGAATAATTAAGGAGAGACGTAGTATAACAAGAAGTGATAGGCTCAAGAATGAATGGATGCTGCATGAATGTAGACTGAACACAAATAAGAGACACCCGTATAAAATAAAAATATTGAAATGCTTTAATCATCTTGACAAATGAATGTGAATTGAAATAGAGTGAATTGAAATAGAGTGAATGGGAAGACAGAGAGGTTTGTAATTAGATGGAGTTGATAAAATCCTGAAACACAGAAAGTAATAAGAATTGTATAGGACAGCCAATATATGATGAACATAAGAATGCTTTGCAAAGACCAAAAGCTACAGTGAGATTTAGTGAATACTGTTTATGTAAACTAGATTTAAATTTCCTTCTATTTATTTCCTGCTCCTCTCTCATTTTGGGGCCAAAGTATGTAACTGTTTTTGTACACTAACACTGTTTATCCTGCAGTGGAATAGGATGATCCTTATATATGTACATACTTATTTCTGGGTGTATTTATATAGTGTTTCTCACTATAACGATTCCAAAGTGGTTTACAAATCATAAAATATTTCAAAATAGAGTAGAAATCAGGATAAAAATCTGTTGAAAGAGAAATGCTTGGCAAGGCCACCATCAAAGGGCAAACTTATAAAAGGCATTATTGGGATGTGGCATTCTACAGAGAGGGCATTATTCTGCAGAACACATAACACATCAACCTTGTACTCAGGTTGCCACCAAATGGCATACAGAACAAGATACTAGCAGAGAAGAAAGGTTACATTTATTTATGTATTTATTCTTTTTTACTCTTTTTATATTTTACAATATTGATTGATTTGGTAGCACCACAGTGATATCAGCTCAAAGGATAAAAGAAGAAAGAGACAGTAATAACTAATGCAAATAATTAAAATATCATTAATAATAAACAGAAAACTTTAATTTTAATTTTAAGTAAATTAATCTAATAATATACTGCTGGAAATATGTTGCTTTGGCTACTTTTTGAAATGCCACCAAGTTAGCAGCCACCTCCACCAATTTTTTTTTCCATAAATGGATCTCATTGTAACTGCTTCACACCCTGTATACCTTGGGAGGAGGGGAGATCTGCAAATAGGCAGATTTTGGTAAATTTGGTTGCCTAATGTATCCTTGTACTTAACTGGAAAGCGCACTATGAATTTGTTCTGGAAGCTAATGGCAATGAATTAATTTCAAAATAGGTATTGCCCCATCATGGTTTAGCCACTGCATTTTATATTAGCGGCAGCTTCTGAATCACCAGCAAGGACAGCCGTACATTGAGTGCTATTAATTGGAAAAGTTGTTTCAGAGCTAGAGCAAAACTTGGGCCATCCTTCACTTATTGCTAATGATAAATACTGTATGTATGGAAACAATAATGTTTTCACCAGAAGGCCAAAAACAAATAGGGAACGGGCCAATTGGATATCCGTCTATGTAGTTTAAAGTTATTGGTTTATTTGAATTGGTCTTGTAAAATGTCAAAGGGGGAAGAAACCCTGTCCATTCAGCAGCTACTGGGATACAGAACAAGACATCTTAATGTCCATTCCTGTGCTTAATGGGAAGATGTCTTGTGGAACTCCTGCTCTACCTTCATGCAAACTTAACACTGCTTCAGTGCCAGAGCTCTGTCGAGGACAGTGAGACCTCCACTCCCCAGATTCTTGACTAGACTTCTCAGCTCCACATCCTGGAGCATCTGTTGAGAGAGGGCTTCTTTCTCCACCTGATGGCAGCTCCAGAATGAACTCGAGCACAATTCTGCATTCAGTACAGGACCTTGGCCTAGCTTTGGTAGCAGCCATACTAGCAATACCTGGGCCTGAGCCTGTAAGAGACAAATCTCATCATGGGGATGTGTAATGACTTTCGTGTTGGATTGGGGTGTGTGTACTGAGCCAGGTGTGTGGGCCTTGACACAAAGCATCTGCTTTCCAAGCAGCTTTGAGGCAGGAAGAGGCTGCCTTTCAGCACAAACCCTGCCAGGAGTAACAGGCCTCAGCCAGTCAAGCCAGTGGCTGCAGTTAAAAAAAAACATGGGGCTTGTGTCCAGCAATGGACACTGGCCAAGGCCACCCCCAGCAGCTCCCTGCTACAACCTCTTTGGGTGTGAGGAGCAGCCATTTCCTCTGCACAATGAGGGGTCGCACTCAATAACCATAGAAATGGCAGCTGCTGCCTGCTTCTGTAGAAAGGCAAGGAAGTGTGCCAAGCTGGGCCTTTGCCCACAAAGCTGGGCCAGGCTGAGAAGAGAATGAAGATGCTATGTATGTAGGTTTGAAGTCATTGGTTTAGTTTGAACTGTTCTTGTAAAGTGTTAGAAATGATTGGTTTAAAAGTGCGGGAAAAACCCTGCACTCTGATTGGCTGGCAACTGCGGCTGCTGGCTATAAGTAGCAGCCGCAGCCCAGCCAAATCGGGTCCGTTCTGAGCTGTAGTCACAATAAACTTAAGAGCTGAAGCACTCCGTGTCTGCTCTTCATGCAAACTTAACACTGGCGACGAAGGTGGGATTTTCCCTGAAGAAAGGCAATGCGGAACAGAAGAAGAGCGAGATGGCTGCGCTGTTCGATCCGATGGCAGAAGACTGGGAGTCGTATGCAGATCGTTTCCAAATGTATCTGGAAGGAAACGATCTAGCCGACATTTCCAGAAGCGGAAGAGGCGGTCTTTCTTACGTACTGCGGTCCGGCAGTTTTCAAGATGGCGAAGGCATTGGCGGGAGCTGCAGACGTGAAGGTAATGGACTGGCCTGACTTAGAAAAGCTGTTAAGAGCCCATTACGCGCCACAAGTATCGTGCCTCATTAAGAGACACGAGTTTTACCGTCGTGATCAGGGGAAAAGAAACGTAAACGACTTCATGGCAAGTTTAAGAGACATTGGGGGTGCATGTGAATTTAACAGTTTAGAAGAGGCCATGCGTGATCGATTTGTTCTGGGCCTTAAAGACAAGGTATTACAGAGCAAGTTATTAATGAAACCTAAGATCACGCTAAAAAGCCATAGAAGAAGCCTCTTCAGCAGAAGCTACCAAGTCCTCAGCAGCAGCCATGAGGAAGATGAACAGGGCCACAAACCATTCTGATGGGGAAAAGTCTACCACAAACCATTGTGATGACCTAGATTCTGAATCAGATTGCAGTGAGGTGGAAGAGGAATTTACAGACTCAGAATGGAGCGGAAAAAGAAAGACCTGGATAGGAAGAGGCAAGATTTCTACTGCAGAGGTTGTGGGGAAGCCACCCCGCACTGAATGCAAGTTTTTAGACACCATTTGCCTCCGTTGTGAAAAAGAGGACACCTAGCAAGAGTCTGCAAATCATCCAGAACTCCACCCAACAGAAGGAAATTTCCTGCAAACAAAGACAAAGAATTCAAGCCCAACAATCTCAGTGAGAAAATGGGGCAGCACAGAAGCAAGGGGAAGAATGAAACTCATCAGACAGTAACTATTGGTCATTCATCTTCTATCAATAACAGAAAAGTGCATGTCAAGGTACTTATTGAAGGAAGGCCTTGCCAAATGGAAGTGGACTCAGGCTCATATCTGTCTATGGTGTCATGGGACACTATTCACAGACTACTCCCAAACATTCAGAAGAATCATTTCAAGAAGCAAGCACTGACTCTTAAAGACTACCAAGGGAACAAGATTCCAGTAGTTGGAACAAGAGAATTCAACGTGAAGTTCAAAGGCCACACCAAACCTGCCCCTGACCATCGTGGACAAGGATCGCCCAAGTTTGCTGGGACTTGAGTGGTTCAACCAGCTGGGCATCGAGGTGACTGGCATCAATCACGTGAGCAACACTGAATGGGAGGAGGCCTTGAAGTCTGAGTTTCCAGAGGTCTTCAGCGACGGATTAGGCAAGTACTTGGGGACCCCTATCACTTTCAATCTAGATCCCAAGGTGCCACCAATCCGTTTAAAGCCCAGAAGGGTCCCATTTGCCTTAAAGGAAAAAATTGATGCACAATTAGATAAATTAATAGCTCAAGGGTTTTAGAGCCCACTGACCACTCCAGGTGGGAGACACCCATAGTCACACCAGTCAAGGCTGATGGGTCTGTGAGAATCTGCGGAGACTACAAGGGGACATTGAACCATGCGCTACAACAGAGCGCATATCCAGTTCCAGTGGTGCATCATTTATTACATTCTCTTGGCGGGGCACAGTCTTTGCCAAATTGGATCTGGCCCAGGCATATCAACAGTTAACAGTTGATGATGCCACTGCAGAGGCCCAAACCATTGTGACTCATAGAGGTGCTTTCAAATGCAAAAGGTTGCAATTTGGAGTAAGTGTGGCACCAGGCATCTTCCAAAGCCTTATGGAAAGAATGCTCCAAGGACTGCCAGGGGTAGTGCCTTATTTTGATGATGTGTTAATCTCTGCTGAAAATGACACTCAGTTACAGAGACTCAGAGAAGTCCTAACCAGATTCAAGAAAGCGGGGTTAAAAGTCAAAGAAGAAAAATGCACACTTAGAACTGACAAGGTAGAGTTCTTGGGCTATATGATTGACAAACATGGTATCCACCCCACAGAAGCCAAGGTTCAGGCAATCAAAGAAGCCCCAGGCCTAAATGCAAAACAGACTTGCAAGCTTTCCTGGGACTCATTAACTTCTATCACATGTTTCTACCTCAGAAGGCAACCATTGCAGAACCACTACACAGATTACTAGACAAAAAGTCTGCATGGGTCTGGGGCAGAAAGAACAAGCTGCCTTTAACACTATTAAGAGACAAATCACTTCTGATTCTGTACTGATACAGTTCTCTGAGAATTTGCCTGTTGTACTGACTTGTGATGCATCCCCTTTTGGAGTGGGGGGGGGATGTTGAGCCACATGCTTCCCAGCGGGAGGGAAGCCCCTATTGCATTTTACTCTCGCACCTTGACTAAAGCAGAGAGAAATTACAGCCAACTGGACAAGGAAGCCTTGGCAATTGTTGCAGCTGTCAAGAAATTCCATGAGTATCTATATGGGAGAACATTTACTATTGTCACAGATCACAAACCTCTTTTAGGCATTGTGGCAGGGGACAAACCAACGCCCGATCCTGTCACCAAGAATGCTGAGATGGACTGAATTTCTTGCTGCTTATTCATACAAACTCATCCACAGGCCTGGAAAGACATTGGGCATGCAGATGCTTTGAGTCGCTGCCCACTTCCTTCACACACTGAGGATCCTGCTCCTGAGACTTACACCTTTTTCTAGAAACTGTTGCCAAGCTTCCAGTACATGCTGCTGAAATTGCCAGAGAGACTGCCAAAGACACTTTATTGGCTCCTGTTATAGGCTGGATTAAGAAAGGTTGGCCACTTCAAGATCTACCTCAACTTGCCCAACCTTTTAAATCCAGGCAAACTGAATTATCTGTATTAAGAGGATGTATTTTGTGGGGTAACAGGGTGGTTATTCCTGCAAAACTACAAAAGAGGTTTTGGAAATGTTACATGAGGGTCATCCGGGAATTGTCAGAATGAAGGGATTGGCCAGGAGTTATGTATGGTGGCCAGGTATTGACAAAATGGTTGAACACTGGGTTGCATCCTGTCCCAACTGTCAGGAAGTCAGGCCTGCCCCACCTCTCGCCCCAAACAGGAATGGGAATGTCCTAGGGGCCCATGGTCCAGGATTCACATTGACTTTGCTGGCCCTACCAGAGGGCACACTTTCCTTATTATAGTAGATGCATATTCCAAATGGCTAGAGGTTATCCCTATGGCATCCACCACAGCTGAAGCTGTCATCAAACAGCTTAAGAGGCTTTTGTAACTCATGGGTTACCTGATGTCCTCGTTTCTGACAATGGTCCTCAATTTACGTCCAACCTTTTTGAATCATATCTAGCACAGCAGGGTATCAGACATGCCCTGACAGCCCCTGGGCACCCTTCGCTAACGGCGGGCTGAACGCATGGTATGCTTTACCAAGGAAAAACTTCAGCAATTGGGTCCTGGGGACATCACTGAGAAAGTTGAAAAACTACTCAGTGTCCAGCATATCACTCCTAACCCATCAACTAACTTATCCCCAGCAGAGTTGTTGATGGGTAGGAAACTCAGGTCTCCCCTTGACCGCCTTCATCCCACTTACGCACCCAACGCACCACTAGATTCCACTAGCAAAATTTGCACATTCACTGTGGGTGATTCTGTTTATGCTAAGAACCTTATGGGTGAACCATTATGGATTCCTGCTGAGATAACCCAAATCACAGGCCCTAGGTCTTACAGGGTACAAACAGAGGATGGTGTCCTCTGGAGCAGGCACATTGATCAGCTTAGATCCAGATTACCTCAGGAACATCGCAATTGCTCCTCTCTGGTTCCCATACCTAGTACCTCTTCTAGGGGGGAAGGGGAGGATCATGAGGATAATCAGCAAGCAAGAATCAACCCCATGTGTAACGAGCCAACACGACAGGAACCATCCCAAAACCTGTCACAATGCCAAAATCCATTCTTACAAGTGGAAGACTGTACATCACTACCTGACTTAGGTGCTGACATTGGGTTGGAGATGGATTGGGAGGAGAGACCAGGTTGTAGTAACCAAACAGGTTCTACTATTACTAGAAGTCCAAGTATGGAAATGTCAGCAGACACATTTCCTCTCTCACTGGGTGAGAACATTAAAACATCTGAACCACGTAGGTCTCAACGTACACGTAAGAGCCCCACCTATTTAAAAGAATACATTAGATAGATGGGGTTTGAGTATGGACTGAACCTAGTGGGGAGGGTGTTATGTATGCAGGTTTGAAGTCATTGGTTTAGTTTGAACTGTTCTTGTAAAATGTTAGAAATGATTGGTTTAAAAGTGCGGGAAAACCCTGCACTCTGATTGGCTGTCAACTGCGGCTGCTGGCTATAAGTAGCAGCCAGCCAAAGGGTCCGTTCTGAGCTGAAAGTCACAATAAACTTAAGAGCTGAAGCACTCCGTGTCTGCCTCTTCATGCAAACTTAACACAAGTGATGTTGGGCTCAGAGACCCTGCAGCCTATGGAAGAGATCGGCTTGTCCCCAGAAGAGGGGTTCTGGGTGCTGTGGAAGAAGCAAGCCATACCAAAGGCATGAAACTTGGGGCCAGGAGGAGTAGCCTTTGCTTCTGGGGATCACTCAATGCAACCTCTTGCACTAGTTATATTTCAGCAAAACATTGAGGCCTACTCAGAGTTTGGTGCAATACAAGAGTAACTGCAGAAAGTGGGTTAAAAAAAAAGCAAGATGGTGCCCACAAGCATATAATCCAAGCTCTGGCCTTTTTTTAGAGCCTGGCAAGGAACAAGTTTGTGGCAACATCTTGACTTTTTTGACCTACTCCGATACCACTGGCACCACAGAACTGCTGCATCAATCTCTGCGTGGAAAGTCAAAAACACTATCGTGGAGGTCAATTTGGAAAAGAGCAGGCAATAGGAGGGACCTTGTCCTTATGAGGCACTTCCAGAAAAGAACATTAAACAAAAAGAAATGCGCTGCAGAAGCAATGATGGCTACTTAAGATGGGATTATACAAATCCATGGAGAATGGTATAAAGGATGTCACTGCTCAGTTTTTGGCAGGAACAGCTAAACAGAGGCACTTTATTCAAAGTCTTGTCTGCTACAGAATAATCTCACTTTTTCAGAGATAGAGATGCCACAGTGCTAACAGCTCTTGTTCTTCATGTTTGCTCCTGCTCTCCCAGATGGCCTGGAGATGTCAAAATGTGGTGCTGGCTTCAAAAAACGGTTAGACCAATTCATGGAAGTCCTAAGGATGAATGGCTATTGGTCTCTAAAGGCCATCTGCTGGGAAACAAGGAAGCTTCCTTGTGAAATGGGTTGACCATTGTGAGAACAGACTGCTGAATTAGAATACATGAGCTAGGGGGTCTGGTTCGACAGGGCACTGCTGAAATTTTTAGGCCTAGGCCCTAGAATTTCTCCAGGTTAGTTATTGTTGTCTCCTTTTCTCTCCTTCTTATGGATTTTTTTATTCTGTTAGCAGTGTAAATACAGCATCACTTCAGAGGTTTCCAAATCCCTCACTCTTTCTCATTCTCTTTGTTTTGGGTCACTTTCTTTTTTTTCCTCTTCTTTCAAAGAAAAATATATATATAGAAATTACAAATATTGGTTGGAAAAGTTTGCAGACTAATAGAAGAAATTAAGAGAAAATAGAAACAATTCCACTGGAAAAAGTATCTCCTTTTTATCTGCATATTTCAGTTGGACTGAACTGAATGTTCAATACTTGCAAAACCAATATTTAATATTTAAATGAAAGATTGGATTAACTTATTTATATTTATAATAATTATTTAATAAGTAAATTATATAATATTAAATGATCGTTATTAAAGGATTTAAATTTGAGTATTTTTAAATTCTTTCTTTTAAAATAATACAAGTACAAAAATAATTCAAATAGGACAGCAAATTATGTATAGAATTGTATTCACTGTACAGTTTTCCAGCTCTATCTGACATGAACATCAGACTTGTTTTCATTTATGAAGTTAATTTAGATATTGTTAATAGTTTAAGTTCCCATTTTCTCTACTGTAGGAATTAAGTGTGATTTCCTATACAAAGCAAACTTATTGTGGGAAATATGGGCTCAAAGAATATCCTGCTATCACTATATTGCTGAGGTAATATATTTGGTATTTAAAGTTCAATTCAACTTTAAAATGCCATTTTAAATGCCTTGCAACACTCCTGGCACGCAGTCCTACCTATAGGAATAGTAGCAGTCTTTTGCAGATAGGTGAAAAAGGGAGGACAGGAACAGAGGTAGCTAGCTCTGCTAGAAGCTGAGGGAAACACAAACCTTTTTCCTAATCTGCTGTTTGGATTATTTTGTTAGGCTGATGCTGAGGTGAGCCCCAGATTGACCATCATTGAAAGCAAATGTTTGACTTCTCCCTTGAATGTCCATAGAGCCTGACTGAAAAAAATCAAGATGTCAGCTATGATGGTGCAATTAAAGTTCCACCTATTCTTTATATGCCAGATTTTCATTGCAGAGGTAAATCAAATTAGGGAAGCAAAGCATGCAAGCTAATCCACTTTTTATTATAGGATTATAGTAACAAAATTTTATAATTCTGAATGTGCTTCTCCCCCCCCCCTTTATATTTGTGAGAATTAGGGAGGGTCTTGCATGTAACACTTGCACAGGTTACAGATCTGGACCGGATTCAAAATTGCTCAAATTTTAATTACATGACCATGGGGATGCTGTGTTGGTTGTAAGTGGAAGGACTAGTTGCTTTTTTCAGTAGTGTAGTAATTGCAAATAGTCACTAAATAAAGGTTTGTAAGTCAATGATTACCTGTATTTGGAAATGGGATCCCATTCAGGTGACCCTAGCACAAGAAACTGAGTTGTGTGGATGTCTGATCCCTGAAGGAAAGACTCAGATTTGGTTTCACACTGAGTAGCTAATCAGAAGGACTAAACTCTGTGGGCTTGAAAGGAATTCCCCATCCCCACCCCACTTCTCATCCACAGCAAGACTGGCATAATTGCAACATGTGGCTTGATCCAGTGCCTGAGTGATCCAAAACTCGCTGTTTTGTATCACCCAATGAGTTTGGGGAACACTGAAGCAAATAAGGTACAACTGAACCAGATTCTGATTTGGAAAACAAGGCATGATTCAGCCAGACTTATGATCTGATACATTTCCTTGAATTCAAAACTGCTTCTATATTTTGAATTTAAAATTGATGAGAGAAAATCTTGACGAAGGCTAAGAGAATAATAATAGATGATGATACTTCCTTCCAGCTTTTCTTATCAGTAAGTGAATCTCTTCCTCTTCCATTTATGCTAACCCTCCTTGTGCAAAGAGCTGTTCTCCTGAAGCAGATCTATGTCCAGATGTTTAATAAAATAGCCAGACATAAATTTTTCTGGTCTACTTAATGTCAGAGGGTTTTCTTATTTACCTTTGAAAATATAAAATGGCAGTTTGGCTTGTCTTTATTCTGACTTAAAATATGTCAAAATATGCACTCTCATAGCAGCACGAGCCTCTTCTCCAAAACTAATTTTCCCTTGAAGCTCTGTCCTCTTCAGAGAAGATACAGCCAGCCTGAAATACCATATGACAAACTATGGTTGGCTCTCTTGAGACAATCATAGCAATATGTCAGCAGAAACAAAACAGTAAAAGCATTATCCATAAGGAGTAATAAAATACTGAACACACAGGTATGAGGGATAGGTAAAGAGAAGTCTTTATGCTCCAACACTGGACGTTTTTAAGAAGAGATTGGATAACCATTTGTCTGAAATTGTATAGGGTTGCCTGCCTGAACAGAGGGTTGGACTAGAAGACCTTCAAAGTCCCTTCCAACTCTGTTGTTCTATTCTATTCTAGACAGTTTTAATGTTGATTTGTTTTCTTATGGTGCAGTATGTTATGCAAATGTATGAGTCAATATACTGCACAAACCTAACAAATGGGTTAACTCAATAAACAGATAGCATTTGCTGTCTTCTTCTCCCAATGCCACACCATCCTTTATGCTGTTTCATCTTGTGATGTCAACTTCATTTGCAGACAAAGCCATATCCTTACAGAAACCTACATTGCTTAGTATGATAATTGTTAAGTGAGTCACACCCAATTTTACAATCTTTTTTGCTGCAGTTGTTAAGCAAGACAGCATGATTGTTAAACAAACCACCCAGTTATTAAGTGAATCATTATGATTGTTAAGTGAAACACCTGGTTGTTAAGCAAATCCATCTTCCTGCATGGACTTTGCTTGTTGAAAGCCACCTGAGAAAGTTCCAGGTAGTGATTTAATTTAATTTAATTTAATTTAATTATGAGACTTATATGCCACCCTATCTCCCTAAGGACTCAGGGTGGCTTACAAAATAAAACAATAATACAAAATTACAAATATTAAAAACAATTAAACTCCAAGGTCTCATAACAATTCCGATTTAAAAACTATACTAAAACAATGCTAAAAAACCCTCCCCCCCCCCGATCAGTCTGGGTAGGCTAGTTGGAATAGCCATGTCTTTAGGTCACGGCGGAAGGAGCGGAGGTCAGGGGCCACCCAGAGCTCTAGGGGGAGCTGGTGGGAGCTCCCACCGAAAACGCCCTACTCCTGGGAACCGCCAGCCAACATTGCCTGGTCAACGGCACCCCGAGAAGGCCCTGTCGATGAGAGTGCATGGGACATCAGGAAACTGTTAATGGCAGCAGGGTTTCCCGCATATACCCTGGTCCAATGCCATGAAGGGCTTTATAGGTCAAGACCAGCACCTTGAATCTCACCCGGAGGGCAACCGGTAACCAGTGCAGCTCACGCAGGAGGGGTGTAACATGGGAGTATCGGGATCCTCCCATCACAACCTGTGCCGCTGCATTCTGGACAAGTTGAAGCCTCCGGGTGGTCTTCAAGGGCAGCCCCATGTAAAGAGCATTGCAGTAGTCCAGACGGGAGACAACAAGTGCTTGAGTGACCGTACATAGGGCATCTCGGTCCAGATAGGGATGCAACTGGCGCACCAGGAGAACCTGGGCAAATGACCCCCTGGCCACAGCCCCCACCTGCTCCTCCAAACTGAGCCATGCATCCAGGAGGACACCCAAGTTGCATACCCTATCTATGGGGGTAACACCTCTCCCCCCATAGCTAAAGATGGAATGTCCTGGCTAACTCGAGATGCCGGTATGTACAGCCACTCGGTCTTAGCTGGGTTGAGCCGGAGCCTGTTCCTCCCCATCCAAACCCGCACCGCCTCCAGGAACTGGGACATCACGTTGTGGGCGTCACTGGGTTGGTTAGGGGTGGAGATGAAAAGCTGGGTATCATCAGCATACTGATGAGACCTCACCCCAAAACCACGGATGGTCATGTGACTCCGGGATGCTGCAAACTTTGTAAATACATGCAGGTTGCCAAGCACCTACAGTTTGGTCACATGAACACAAGGGCTCTGAGACAATTCTAAGTGCGAGGACTTGTATGTCATTTTTTTCAGAACCATTGTAATTGCAAATGGTCATTAAACGCACACTGTAGTTATAAGTCAAGGGTTGCATGCATTACTTTAATACCTTGAAGGAAGCTTTAAGGAGTCGCGCATGCATGCATGGAGAGAGGCGCGAGGGACGCGTCCGTTGCATTTTGGGAACTTGGTGCCAAAAAGGTCAGCCATCACTGCTCCAGTGTATAGAGCTGGAGAACTGATTCAGAATCAGTCACTGAAGCTCCGGGATCTAGGGAGGTGAAAGAGGTTGGATCTTATCCAGTCTTCAATTCCCATGAATAAGGAAACACGAGAACCAGCCTGTGCTGCAGCCTTTTAGGACAACAACATCCTGAGATTTCTTTTGGAACAAAACATTTCAAGTTCACAGCAGATGGAGAAAGCCCCCTGGAGCTATCCAGGGGCTTGCCAGCTCCACATATCTGATGCCACCTTTTCCATTTTAAACTTCATGTGGTGGGTGTCAGGATTTTTCCCTTGCATCAGCTCAATTTTTTTGTTTCATTTCTACCGAAGTTGGTAGATTTGGGTAAGCTATTGTTGTTGTTTTTTAAATTGCAGGAAACTCTCCCCTGCTTACTGCAGAACAATGAAAATGTGTGCCAGTTGTCGGTAAAGGGAGGATCATGTTGTATGTGCCTGTCTTGAAACTTCTACAAATGAGCAATATTGAGAGAGAGGTAAAGAAAACAAGGTGGGAATTTTCATAGAGCAACACAACATACTTGCAATACGGAACTCAAGCCCAAATTTTGCTAAGCAAAATATTCCAAACCTTCTGCCTGGATAGGTACATTTATTTATTTTTATCTTTTTTTAATTAAAAAAACAACAACCATTCAAATTTTGGCCTGTGGGTGAAGCAATTATATTTTTAAATTAAAGGTCATGAAGTTCTTAGTCTAAAACAAATAAAATTCTGATCCAGCCCTACATCCTAACAATTATGGGCCACAGATGCATTGGGGTGCGAACAGTACCTTGGATCCCACCCAAGCTATCTTTTCCAATCTCTTTATCTGCCCACCCCCTCCCGAGTGCAGGATCAGCAGACTTGGCCCGTTTAGTGTCAGCCAGAGAGAATCAATCTATCATCAGCAAATATGGGACAGAGCTGGCTTGGGATTGTGTCTTTGGGCTGTTGCTGTGGAATTGATAGCCATTTGGCCTGCCAGAATGGGAACAAGTGTGGGGCGCTGGCCGATGCTACCATGGACGCAATCTGTCTACAATGTTGTTTCTGTGACTGGAAGAGATATTTATAGCCAGCCCCTTCTTTTTGTAAAAAAGGAAATGGTTAGAATACTTACATACCTGCCCAAGGAGCCAAGCAGGGCCAAGAACCAGACATATACAGATGGGATTTGGGCCAAGAATGCTCCAAGTCTCTCCAAGGCTTGGGAATGGTGTTAGGGCAATGTGCCACCACCTCTGGATCCCAGCTAATTGCGCAATCTCCTTTAGGCCTTAAGCACTTCATTACTAAATGCAATGCCCTGGTCATCCCCTCCTAGCAAATACGATTTTGTCTGTCCTTGTGTAGCCTGTATGTGATACTCCAAGAATAAAGAACAGTCCAAAAAAATTGTTTTTTTTTTAAAAGAAACATCTGGCTTATATTGTTCATGGTGCTGTCTGAGCCTGGTTGTTTCCTTGCAGATGTTTCATTACCCAAACTAGGTAACATCATCAGTGCCTCCTTTCAACTCTGAGCTACAAATATTGTCCTTTATCGGTATTATAGTTTAGTTGGGCAATTCTTTTCTGCTACAGGAGAGGCTGTGTCTTGTGGAATTTGAGAATCCCAAAGCATGAGAAACATGCTAGTTAGGAAACAGTACCAGGCAGGTATTTGATAATATCAAGAGGTGGATTCTGCATGGAAAGTACATATTATTGAGCTTCTTACTGAAGTCTGGAAAAGTTAGAATGAAAAGTTAGAATGAAAAGGAAATCAGGCCACCAAAGAACAAGGTGGACACCATCAAAGCTGACACCAGTCAGAGCATAGAACAACTCAATGAAGTAGTGCAAGATGAAGACCTGGCCCATAGAATCACCAAAAGTCGGACATGACTGAATGGATAAGATCACCATCAACATTACTGAAGTCCTTGTCCAGGATGTCTTCATACTGAAGCTATTTAGTTAGAGCAATACTTGGAAATAGGGCTAAGTTTTCATATGTATGTATAACATATAAGGGTCAGAACCTTTTAGAACTGTTTCCTGTGTCTTCTCATAACCCATTCATGCACTATGCTTTGTGATTTCAAGGAGGAAAGCCCAGAACCGCAAAGGTGCTTTTTTCTGGAGGCAACTGGACTTTCTGGTTTTTCTTTGAAGACGTTTCATTTCTCATCCAAGAAGCTTCTTCAGCTCTGGATGAGAAGCAAAATGTCTTCAAAGAAAAAACAGAAAGTCCAGTTGCCTCCAGAAAAAAGCACCTTTGGGATGATCATGAACTGGATGACTGAGAATCTCCATAGACATGAAGCCCAAAGCACTAACTCATACAGAGGCCAATGGACAATCTTCAGGGATAATGCTACGTCATACCTTATCAGGGACATAATAGCAACATGGAGATTCTTCCCCTACCTACAGTCACCAAATAAAACACGAAGAAGCAAGAGTTCAAAATGGTACAATTTATACTGAGCCCCAGTGGACATCATCCTCTATGAAAGGGGTTTTTAACAGCTGTCTGTATCCAAGTGTTTCAGAAGTGTTTTTCACACAATATAAGATTGGAAAGCTAGATGGCCCAGTGCTTGGCCCAAATTGTAAAAGAAGGTAAAGCCATAGTTTATTTGACTGGATTGTATTTGCAAATCCATTCAGTTCAGCAGGACCGCAGCTCTCTGCCAGGCAGCAACAGATAGATAGCATTTTTCTGTCTCCTTCTCTCAATGTCATACCATCCCTTATGCTGCATTCATCTTGTGATATGTCAATTTACGGCATCATAAGTTCATCACTGTGTTGGTAAATCTTTCCTGAGGGCTGTTGGACCTCACTCAGTCAATGGAAAGAGGAAGAGCTACTCCAAAGAGCCAACAGTTTTGAAGAAATAATGATTTTTTTTATGGTGAATAATTAACATTGCGCTTGTTTTCTTGACACTTAGAGACTTTGGCTGAGTTGCAGAGGATTTGAATTCTTTCCTGGTCCTGGACAGAACTCACCGTGCGGGAGGCTTTTTTTCATGCAAAGTAGTCACCCAGTCCATGGAGCAGAGCATAAGGACTTTGTGGCAAAGGGACAACAAAACAGCCCTGTAATATGTTGCCCTGAAGCTCCACTCAGCACCATGAGCCCCTGGAGAGACCTGGATAGCTGCCCACTTTCCCAGCTCATAAATCTAAACATTTCTGCCCATGACTTCAGCCAACTCAGCTGTCACTAAGGCATTCACACTGGCCCTGCAAACCCATGGCTCTCAACCAGGTAGCAAGCAAATCGGCAGTAAATCAGCCCAAACTAGAGCAGTTCTGGCAGTTCATCAGATGAAAAGCCTTGCATTTTCAGGCAATCCAAACTCCATCGAGGATCAGATACTCCAGGGATCCATTCCTATGTACAGCTTCCTCCCAACTCCTCTGCCATAGCAGACAGGGTCCTCTAAAGCCACATAGTGACATTGGTTGTGTCCTTGTTCATCCACTAGCAGGCTGCACAAGAGATTGGGATGAGGAGTTTGGGGTGATTTCTGGGCTACTATGTGCACGCCTGGTTTGAGCTGTCAGCAGGCTTATCTGAAAGTATGAATCATTAAATATAATGGAAGCAGGTATTCATATCTTTGTATTGATGTATAAATGGCTGTGCAGAGTGTTCACCAACAAATAAGCGAGGAAAGAAACGTGCTGTTGGAGACACAAAATGTTCCCTGAAAAATCTGCTTTCCTTCAACTTGTTTGTTACCCTGTTCATAGCAATTACCTTTCCTAATTGTAGCCTCATTGCCATTTCCTTCCATGCATTCTCTCTCTCCAAAATCCCAGCATTTAGGGACCCTGCAGCATACATGTTTATATATAAATGAAGTCACCGCTTCCTGATCTTTATGTAGTGGTGAATCCTGATCAAATAAGAATGCTTTTCTTTTTTTTCTAAGCACACAATAGAATAGAATAGAATTCTTTATTGGCCAAGTGTGATTGGACACACAAGGAATTTGTCTTGGTGTAAATACTCTCAGTATACATAAAAGAAAAGATACATTCATAAAGAGTCAAGAATCATCAGGTACAACACTTAATAATAGTCATAGGGTACAATAAACAATCAAATCATACTAGGAAACAGTCAATATAAATCGTAAGGATACAAGCGAGAAAGTTACAGTCATACAGTCACAAGTGGGAGGGGATGGGTGATAAGGAGTGATGAGAAGATTAACAGAAATAGTAATGCAGACTTTGTAATAGTTGAACAGTGTTGAGGGAATTATTTGTTTAGAAGAGTGATGGCTTTCGGGAAAAAACTGTCCTTGTGTCTAGTTGTTCTGGTGTGCAGTGCTCTATAGTGTCGTTTTGAGGGAAGGAGTTGAAACAGTTTATGTCCGGGACATAAATAGGGGCCTGTAAATATTTTCACAGCCCTCTTTTTGGCTCATGCAGTATATAGGTCCTCAATTGAAGGCAGGTTGGTAGTAATTGTTTTTTCTGCAGTCCTAATTATCCTCTGAAGTGTGTCTGTCCTGTTGGGTTGCAGAACCAAACCATAGAGGTGCAGATGATAGATTCAATAATAGACTCAAAACACAAGAAAAAAAAGGGGGGGTGTTATGTATGTAGGTTTGAATGTCATTGGTTTAGTTTGAATTGTTCTTGTAAAATGTTAAATAGGATTGGTTTAAATAGTGCGGGAAAACCCTGCACTCTGATTGGCTGGCAACTACAGCTGCTGCCTATAAGAAGCAGCCGTAGCCCAGCCAAGTCGGGTCCATTCGAGCTGTAGTCACTTAATAAACTCTTCACTGAAGCTCTTCGCGTCTGACTCTTCATGCAAACTTAACAGGGGGGAATTATGACTAACCACTGAGTTTAAACTAAGGTACCATTTGTCGCAGGTAACTGTTTTCAGTCCATGAAAAGCCAGCTGGTTCTGTCAAGAGAGTGGCTAGTTTACATCTGGGAACTGAATGGCACCCTTGCACCTGGAGGAGAAATGGTAGTGTCAGACAGATTGATTTAATGAAGGAGGGGCAGGGAAGGAGTAGGTGGTAACATCTTGGTGATGATGGGCAGAGGGAGAAGGCATACCCAGTGCCTTGTATCAATTCCATCTTTCAGCCTCCAGTTCTAAATCCTGGTCATCAGATCCTCAGTGGCTTTGCTTTCAGGCTGTTGTTGCTTAGGCCCAGGTCAGCTTGAAGTGAGGAGTTCCTTAGCACAATAACAGAGCCAACCTGGACTGTATTGCTGAGATCTGGATAGACACTGAGGTGGGGTACCTATTGGTCCCACTAAGTAAACCAAACCAGGAAATCAACTCTACTTGAAACCTAACACTACTTTTATGGAGATTGGCTATAAGAGAATCTCGCATATCTGATTGTTCTATATCTCCTCCTTATGCTTAAGTAAAAGAGGAATGTCTACTCAAGCCACTTTGGAATGTTATCTTGTATTTCTGGACTTTAAAAATATTTTAGCGCCTTTTCCTTAAGTAGTGATTCCTGCCTATTTCCATCAAGGTCAATTTCCTTACTTTCTACAGAAATGTGCTCACCAATGTTTGAATGTTGCATCAGCTAGGACTAGGGTAGGGCTTGGGTGTAGCTATTGGCATCATGGAGACAATTGTGACTTTCAAAGATGCTGCTCTGCAAACAACATGAAACTCTCTTTGTGAAGTAGGGAAGAAATTGGAATGCTGTGCAGAAGGGAAATTAGCACAGTGGCTTCTCTGCCTGAACTGCTGAAGGCCAGGGCTTGGTTGACAGATGACATTCCTCAGACTTATTGTACTGGGAGACTTCAAACTGCCTTCCATAGGCACAGAATTGAACTCTGAAGCAGTTTAGGAATCCATCAGGGTAATCATGAGCCCAACATAAGTCATCAAGGGACTGACAACAGTGGAGGTTACACATTAGGTGGGAGTTTTTGTCTCAGAGCAGTGGCAACATGATCTGGAGTTGGGGATTGTCTGTTGACAGGGCAGATTGCTCTTTGAGATTCTTTGTGCATGCTCCCCATCACAAGAAGATAGAACCATTTCAGAGACTCCAACTCACGTTCTGATGGAGCCCACTCTTCATAGAGTGCTTGGGAAACCTCTGGAGAACCTGATATACACAGTAGATTCTGATAATGTGGACATAATGTCTGGAGGTGTGAGTTGGAGGTGTGAGTGCTGATATCTCTTATTCAGATCCATATCCCTTGGTTAACACCTTCTGGGATGGGACATACGATTAGGTCTAAACAATGGTGAATATATCTTTGGGAAAGGGGGTGTTTTGCCTGAGCTTAATGAGGCAGTGGCCTGTCTCCTTTACAAGAAGCTATTACTAGACCCAATGGTGTTGGACAATTCCTGACTACTTCCAATCTTCCCTTCTAGGGAAATTTGTTGAGAAAATATCAGGCTACAGTTTCAGAGAACCCTGCAGGGAAAGGATTATTTGGATCCCTTCCAGTCAGATTTCAAGCTTGGGCACACAATACTGAGATAATATGGGGCCATGCTTGTTGATGACCTATGTGGGACCAGAATAGGAGAAATGCATTTATTTTGGCAGTCTTCAGTATCATTGGTATCCTTCTGGTCCAACTCAGGAGGTTAGAAGTGGGAGGCCCAGCTCACACTGCCTTTTCTCCTTGTGCCAGAGCCAATTCCAGTCATGTTGATGCTAGCCCTCAGCCATTGCTTCAGGGCTCAATTCTCAGTGCTGCTCAAATTCCGCATGAGGCCACTTGGTGAAGTCATCTATCAACATGCGTTTAATATTATCAATATGCTGATGATACCTATGGTAGTTATATATTGCAACCTTTGACTGGCTAGCCAAGCAATTCTATTGAGGTTGTTTCCGTATTTATAATATGTGGAGTTCTAAACAGGGAAGAAAAGGCTCAGTCTCAACCTTAGAAAGATTGACTATAGATTTTAAGGCTCCCTGAACCTGAAGATTTTTCCATTTTGGTTCTGGAGAGGGTCACATTGTCCCAAACATACCTGGTGTGCAATTTGGGGTCCTTCTAGATTCCATCTGAGGAGCAAAGTGACAACTGTACTTCAGAAATCTTATGTGCCAATTGTACCAATTGCTGGATTGGCAGTCCCTAATCATAGTCATTCATGCCTTGGTCACTTCTCATCTGGATTACTGCATGGGATTGCCTTTGAAGGCCACTTAGAAGTTATAGCTAGTCCAGAAGACAATGGCACAAGTAATTGTGAGTACACCACTATACCCTATGTAACAGTGATGTTTTGTGAGCTGCATTGATTGCTCGTGGGTTCTGAGTGCAATCCATGGTTCTGAGAGCTCCTATCTCTGATTACTCCTGCCTATCCAATAAGATCTAAGAGAGTTCCCATGATCATGGCCCCACCATTCAAGCAATGTTATGCCTGATGGAACAGCGCTCCTCCCAAGAGTCAGATGTCCCCAACTTTTTCCACCATGTACTGAGTCAGGAGGTTTCAAGATTATTTCTAGTTTTTCAGAAAGACTTTGTCACAGTATTATTTATTTTATTTTATTAATGGGACTTATATGCCGCCCCATCTCTGAAGACTCGGGGCGGCTTACAATGTTTGGGTGTGTGGATGGGGGCGGATATATTTGCTTCATTTTAATTATGTACAGCACCCTGATTCACATGTGGGGAGGGGGTATATAAACTGAACTAATAAATAACAATAAATGCACATGACATAATACAGAAGAAATCTGTCATGCATGCCTATCCTGAATTCACATTTCCTATATAACTCATAAAAGTTTGCTGGGTCATCTGATATCTCTCTGCTTACATTGGAGTCTCGTGTACAATAGTGATGTAAATAGCTAGAATGGCAGCAGCCAGAGTGCTAACACAACTGGAAATCATCACCACTGCAGATTTGGGGGAATAAATATATATATCAAGCCGTTGTTCCATCCTTTTCATGTACTGTAGGTGAGAGAGTCAGTATAGATGGAGTTGAAAGATGGAATGTGCAAGAGGGGCGGACATTACGCTGCTTATACCTGGACACAGGTATACACAGTCTTGAATAAGGTGTTCCTAATGCAACAATGGAGTGAATTAGAGAATCTTGGAAAGTGATAAGCAGGAGGTCTGCAAGGTGTCATCAAAGCTCTGCCCATTTTTCAATGCGCGTTGCACATAAAAGCTTTGAAATTTTAAAGAAGTGTCACTCCTAAAAGCAAGCTTCGGCCACACTGCCATGACTAATCTTGACTTTTCTGCTCACACCCTACAAACACCTCTGGTCCTAGGACAAGTGCCTAAGACAAATCCTGGGGGGTGGTATTGTCTGCACCATTAAATGCAAAGCGTGATGGCATTGAATTGCCTTGCAGCCACCCCCAAAGCGAGCAGCATTCCCTCCCCCTCCTCCCCTTAGGATTTTCTCTTTTTAACACCCAAACACAACTCACAGCACAATCTAGCAGCAGCAAGTCTTGTTCCACTGCTAACTATGGGATGGGGTGGGGGCGACTCCCATTTGCCCAAACTTTGGCAACGAGAGGCTCTTTCTGCTGGATCTTCATTCAGTGGGAAGAGCCTCTCCTTGCTAAACTTTGGACAAATGGGAGTCTCTCTCCTCCGTCCCACAGTTGAGATTTCCAGCCTTCGTTTATTCACAAGTTCATTCAGGTATTTATGTGAACGTTTTGAATTTCTTCTTTCTGGACTTTTTGCAGCCTGGACTGAGATGCCATGTACAAAATAAGCGACTGATGAACTTGTATCCATCTCATGTCTGTTTACCCTTAACATTTTTTGTGTTACTTTTCCAGCCTCTCCATGGGCAAGGTGGAGGGAAATGTCTGACAATAAGCCACCTTCACTGGAGTTCAACTTCTTTGCTCTTGTCCAGCTCCAGACCTTTTCCTGGTAAATCAAGACCCTAAGCAAAATTCTTCTCCCCAAACCATGTTTCTTCTCTAAGGCATCTGATAAGCCTAGATCATCATACTACAGAATGCTGCTGAGGCTTATTTCTGGGGCTGGAAGAACATGAGATCATTCCAATCGTATGGAATTTTTATGGTATGCTTGCCCTATACAAGTCTCCTTGGAGTTATAAAGATTTGAGCCAATAAATGCCTTTTGGATAAAATAAAAAAATCCTTAGAGATTCTATTAGTAACCCAGAGCTCCCATCTGGAGACTTTTCATCAAATCATTACTGATGTTTGCAAGCTACAGGCTCCCTCAGCTGAAGACAGGCTAAGGGCAAAAAGGATGGGAAGCAGTTTGAGAGCTGTGTTGTTTCTTATGGTTTGCTCAGGCAAACATACATCTTTTCTCTCATGTTTCCTATCAATCCAATGGATTTTAGACATGATGCAACCAGAATGGAGATGGGATGAATAGTTGCAACCAAGTTCTCCTTCACATCTCGCAGCGTCAGTTCTACAGACCTTCTCTCTGCCTAAAGAGGCCTTCAGCAGCTCCCCCAAAATGGCCCTGTTTTCTGGAGTGTTTGCTCTTCTTTTATTAGCAACATGAATTGGGACAAGAAACCCCATCCCTCTTTGGTGGTTTCCATAATGAGATTTGTCTATTTGAGCCTCAAATGGTACCTGCAGGCAGCAATTGTATCATTTTAATCCAAGGTTAGTATTTAACATGTTGTATGAACTCAGCCATTGAGCCACAAACTAAATAACTATATTGGGCTAGTGTGTCATGCTATTCTATTCAGAATGGCATTTTATTATTCAAGGATTTTTGAAAACAGAAAAATGGAATCAATTGACTTAATAATGGTTAAGTCTAGATCTCACAACTGGTCTTTCAGTTTGGCATTGTCAGTCCATTGGACCAGGATGACCTAGGCTGCAATCTCTCATTTAGCCATGGAGTTCAATGGGGGACTAAGATTTCTTACTATGTTTACACAACATGCTTATATCACGTTCTTACTATGTTCACACAACATGCTAGGTCAGTTAAAAATATAACAGCTGCATTTGTGAAGTGCATTATGTTTGATGGTTTAGGTTTTTGAAGTTTAGTGCCTTGTGTACTTGACACACACTTGATTACATCAAGTACCAGTGTATTTTCTGAACTCCAAAAATTAATTCAATAAATTCCCCAAATGGGCTAATTCAATTAAAAAAGGGTGTTCTGTGAACATTGTTGCTATTTTTTTTAGGTTTATTCACCTAACAGACTTGTTCTGGGGATAAAATGGGAAGGATATAAATGCAAACTTGAATTTTTAGAGGTAAAATGGGCTGTGATTACTTTAATGTAAAGTTCTGCTTGATTGATCGGTTACATAATTTTCTCCTCAGACAGCAATTTGTGAGGTAGATTGGGGTGAGAAAGAGTGACTGACCCTTGAGCTACATAGCAGATTGCGGGACTTAAATTTGGTTCTCCATCCACATCCAACACCTTAACCATATAAAATTCTGCTTGAAATCTCTATAGACTTTGCCAAAGATTGATTCAGGAAAGCCTATGACTTCCTTCTTCACAGCCTGCTGTTTGGGAAAGAAATGAAGCAAATGTCAAAAACAATGGGATGGAATAAAAACAAGACATTATAATTTGAGAAAGAAAAAGGACAGGTTCCCATTCACTTTTGGCTGAGGCACTGACTGCTATAGTATTTGCTTCAGGCCTACTCACCTTCCATGAAAAAGTCTTTGATGGGGGGAAAATTGCCCATCCTCACTTTGAAAGCAAAGTGGGATAGAAATATAATAAAAAATTTCTAAGAACACATTAAAATTCAACCTTAAAATTCTAAGACTTGCATTTATACAACATGTAATCTTGGTTTGTTTGTAGTTGTGCACAGGGGTGGGATCTGGCCAGCATAACAACTGGTTCGGGGAGGGCGTGCATGCACATCAAATGCACACTGCATGCATGTGCACGTTACCGGCTCCAGCAAGCATTTACCTTCTCCAGCTGACGAGTGGCACTCAGCTGTGCCATGTAAAGCAGCTGAGGAGAAAAATGCAGCCACTAAAGAACAGCGTAGAGTCCGGGCAGGCGGGACGGCCAAACAGCAGACTAAAACCTCGTCCAGTTCAGTGAACCAGTTCAGTGTCAGCTGCTCTTCAGAGCTACCGGTTCTATAGAACCAGACCGAACCGGTAGAATCCCACCCCGGTTGTGCATAGTTTAGTATGTTGATGAACTCAGGCCATTTAGTTAATGTAGGGTTATAAATTTTGAAGCCAGGTAAGACGCGTTGTCCAAATACAGACAATATATCTGAAAAAAGATGCTCATATTTAGGGATATCTTTTAGTCCCAATACTCTCTGGAAGACCATGTTTCACTAGGCCATCCTAACTGCTCCCGCCAGTTTGCAATGCACCCATCCCAGAGAAATTTGCTTGGCAGCTATCCCTTCCTATGTCCTGTACCTGACAGGCAATGAGCCAGGGTTTGCAGGTGCTGCGAATGGAACAAGTGAAGTTGAACCCGTCGGCACCTCACTGGGGCATCTGAGACTTCAGCTTAGCTTTGCTTCCAGCTCCCCTCCCAGCGCTGACCGAATCCCCAGCCAAATGGCACAACGGAGCCAAGTGGAGCTGTTTGCACAGCTGTGGCCGCCTGAGCTGAGCGCCAGCCCCTGGGAACATGGTGTCTAGGAAAGCACCAGCTAATTTGAGAATTTCTCTGCAAAGACCCAGCCTGTCAGAGGGGCCAGTCCAGGAATGTCTGTTTGGGAGCTGAGCCAAGAGGCCAGGCCAGGCCAGTAAAGTGACAGATGCAGAAGGGTTGGGCTAGATGGCCTGCTCCCTGCTGTGTTTGTACCGCAAGAGGACTTTCGGCCTTGGTTAGCAATGGAAACAAAGTGAAACGTGTGAAACAGGCGATTAAAGAAATGGTTTCAGAACGCAGCTGAGTTTTTGGCCTGGAGGATGATTGGACATTTCAGCATGATCCAAGACAGTGCTGGAAACCCGGCAGAGCCTAGCAGCAGGATGGGGAAGGAGGACTCTTTTTTAATCTCTCTGCCAGCTGCTAAAGTGACATGTGAGCTGCAGCCTGCAAAAAACTCCATCACTAACACGCTTCTGGAATAGAGAGAGCAGTAGTGTCTTTTCCATAGAGAAGAGCATACCTCAAAATGGGCAAAGATATACATCAGCCACCAGGGGGAGCTGTGCTTCTTTAAACACTTCAATGTGGAATGGAAATGGAAATGGAAATGGAAATAGAATAGGAATAGGAATAGGAATAGGAATAGAATAGAATAGAATAGAATAGAATAGAATAGAATAGAATAGAATAGAACTCTTTATTGGCCAAGTGTGACAAGGAATTTGTTTCTAGTGCAGAAGCTCTCAGGGTACATGCAAAGCAACAGGGTAGTAGTATTCATAATAATGATACAAATATCATAATAATGATAATTAAGAGGAGTTAGTAGAGAAGATGAGAAAGGTAATACTACTACACCATACAACATGGGTAAACATACTTACACATAAGACAGTACTGTATTCAGCAGAGTGATGGCACAAGGGAAAAACTGTCTTTATGTCTAGTTTTGGCATATAATGCCCTGCAGCGGCATCCCAACTATTGAAACAGTTTATGCCTAGGATGTGAGTGGTCTGTAGTCATTTTCTCAGCCCTCCTTCTGATTTCTTTACTGAGGGAAATTGTGATATAGTTAGCACTTTTAAGTTCCCTGAGCCCTTCACATAATAATGTCTTTTTAATAGCATTGGTTAAATATTCTTCAAATATTTTGTGATTGTGGTGTCTTGCCATAGTGGCAGAATATCCATCTGCTTTCTTATGAGTAAAATGTATATTATATAAATTGGATTTGTTCAGGCACTAAAAGGGCCTGGTTGCAGAGTTTTATCTAAAAGGTATGTTTCTATATCAATGTTTTGAGCCTTTTTTTTTGTTCCAGCTGGGACCCGATTGTATCCTCTCACCCCCAGCATCTTATTTTCCACCATCTTGGCTAATATCACAAACCCTCCAGAAAACCCACAAGTACAGTTCATTTCCAAGGTTTGATCCCAGAAACTAAGGTAATCTTGCTCAGAACAAGGTTGCACTCATCGTGATTTGGACCAGTGTTTCTCAACCTCAGCAATGTTAAGAGGCATGGAGGACAGCATGCAGGCTGGGGAATTTGGGAGTTGCAGTCCTCACTTCTTAAAGCTGCAGAGGTTGCGAGGGGAAGCACTGAACTGAACTAACAAGAACATAGGGGCTTTATTTGAGCAATACATGACCTATCAAACAGAACAAAAATGAGGTCCCCAAAGACTTAGTTCATATATCCCACAAGTAAGCCTGTGCAAAATGTTCTGTCATGAAATATTCCAATCCCCAAATGGGCTGCTCTTATCATTTAAGGCATACTTAGCATGCCTTGATTTGAAGTCGGTCACTTTTGGAACATTTGGAATGTTCAAAACAGCCTTCCAAACCTTGGGAATTAAAACATTATTAAATTGTTATTATCAGCAACTGAGTGTCTTAGCATAGATCCAGAATCCTTTGTGACTTGTATGGTTGCCAGTTTGCTTCAGATCATATTGTTCAGTCTGGCTTGGTCCTGACTCCCTCGGAACCACCCAATAGGGATTTGATCTTCACATCCCGCACTGCATGCTTGCTTGATCTCCGGAACAGCAACTCTCAAGAGAGCTAAACTCCTCCCTGCTCCCTTGGGGACACTTGTTCTTGATCTATTTGAAGTTTGTTACTGAACACAACAGGAATTCGGGTTGCATATTATACATATAGTACTGTAAAAGGAAGGCCAATGGAGAAAGGATGATCCTTTCTAAGGATTTACTGAAAGGAGGAACTTCTAGAGATATCTGGAATTGGTGAAGGGTGCCCCCTTATGGCCACCAAGCAAACTGTTGCTCTCTGAGGCACTCCTTTGGGGAATGGAATTGCTAGAATAATCTCATCCCATTTTTTAAAAAAAACTCAGCAGCAGTTTGGGTCCAGAATATCTGGTGGCTTGTCACACTTACACCATCAAATGATACTCCTCCAGCAACAGAGTGGTCAATGTCTGGAATACTCTACCTGACTGTGGTTTCTTCCCCAAACCCCAAAAACTTTAACCTCACCCCTTTCCTAAGAGGTCTGTAGGGGGCGTGCATAAGCGCACCAACGTGCCTACTGTCCCTGTCCTATTGTTTCTTTTTATTTTTCTTATATGTATCCATTTCATGTATTCATAACTATGTTTATACTTATACCAATTATCTTGTAAGCGATTGACAAATCAAAATAAATAAATAAAAATAAATAAATAAAGTACTAGTTTCAGTAGTAGGTTACAACTAGCTTTCTCCATCAGCACAGGGCAAGGCAGAGGTAGTCTTGCTGAATTACAGCCCTCTCCCCTGAAATCCTTCATCATTGACCATGCTTCCTGGAATTGTAATCAAGTGACATCTTCATAACCTAGAACAGTGATGGCTAACCTTTTCAGCACCAAGTGCCCAAAGTGCGCTCATTCACGTGCACCCCCCAGAATGCAACGTGTGTGCGCAAATCCCCATGCCCTCCCGCACATGCGCGTATGTCCCCCTGCACCCAACGCATGTGCGTGCAACCTCATGCACCCCACGCATGCATGTGACCCCCAAGCGCGTGCCTCACCCCTGCGCATGTGTGCATGACCCCCACATGTGCACCCTGCCCCCCACACATGCATCATAACCCCCACATGTGCCCCTCCCCTGCACATGCGCGGCAGAGACCCAAAGACCAGCTGGCTGGCAGGAGGCACACGCATGCATGCATGGCAGAGCTGAGCTGGGGAGATCACTCGTGTGCCGAGAGACGATTCTGCATGCCACAGATTCACCATCACGGACCTAGAACATCCTGAAAGGTCTTTAAAGATGTTGAAGAGCAATGTGGCAGACCACAAGGTAAATTAATTTCAAAGTGGAGTAGGTAACACCATTCCTGCATAAAGATCTGCCGGAAAAGACAAAAAATAACTTTGAGAAAGAGTGAAGTGGGAATTGTCTATTTTTAGAAGAAAATGTTTTTTTTTTTTGCAAAGATCTGTTGGAGGTGACACAGTGGCAGGACATGTGTTATCAATTAGAGTGCATAATTATTATATTTCTAATCTTGTCTAACAGCCTTGGCAGATTGCAAAATTAGTACGGTAGTAACAAAGGTGAAAAATAAAAATTAAAAGCAGTAAAAATGTTAATAAATAGCACAAGAAAGATATGCGCAAACATGTGATAACCATAACACCAGAATAGTGTTGGCACGTACAACCATTTTTTCAAAATGCTTGGAAGAAGAACATAGAACAATAGAGTTGGAAGGGACCTTGGATGTCTTCTAGTCCAGCCCCCTGCTCAAATAGGAGACCCTGTGCCATTTTAGATAAATGGTTGTCCAGTCTCTCTTTGAAAGCCCCCAATGATGGAGCAGCCACAACTTCTGAAGACAAGTTGTTCCATTGGTTGTTTGCTGCCACCGTTAGGAAATTTCTCCTTAGTTCTACATTGCATCTCTCCTTGGTTAGTTTCCATCCCTTGTTTCTCATCTTGTTTTTGGTACTGTGGCAAATAGGTTGATCCTCTCATCTCAAATATTGGAACATTGATATCATGCTTCCCCTAGTCCTTCATTAGTCTAGACATACCCAATTCCTGTAACTGCTCTTTGTATGTGGACCTTGTAGGTCATCTAGTCCAACCCCCCACCCACCCAAGCGGGAGACCCTACACCATTGCTGACAAATGGCAGTCCAATCTCTTCTTGAAAGCCTCCAGTGATGAAGCTCCCACAATTTCCAAAGGCAAGCTGGTTGATTATTGTTTGATTGTTCTCAACGTCAGAAAATTTCTCCTTGGTTCTAGGTTGAATCTCTCCTTGATCAGTTTCCATCCATTATTCCTTGTCTGGCTTTCAGGCACCTTGGAAAACAGCTTGACCCCTTCCTCTCTGTGGCAGCCCCTCAAATATTGGAACCCTGCTATCCTGTCTCCCCTGGTCCTTCTCTTCCCTAGACTAGCCATGCCCAGTTCCTGCAACCGTTCTTCATGTGTTTTAGTTTCCTAATCATCCTACTTGCTCTTCTCTGCCCTTTTTCTAGGGTCTCAACATCTTTTTTTATATTGTGGTGAACAAAACTGGATGCAGTACTCTAGGTGTGGTCTTACTAAGGCTTTATAGAGTGGTATTAGTACCTCACTTGATCTCGATTGTATCCCTCTGTTTATGCAGCCAAGGAGGTTGACAGGGATTGGATACGGCCATCACTGGATAAAGAAACTTTGGCAATTGCAGTTCAGGTGAACACTCTCCACGTGAAGCTACCTTTGAAGGCAATTCATGAACTACAGTTGGCAGAGCACATAGCAGCCAGGCAAACACTGGGTATAAACCTGATGCCACAGGGTAACATTAATAATAATGTTATCACACTGGTTGCCAAGAAACTTTTGAATACAGTTCAAAATATCCTCACTACACACACAGCTCGGGTTATTTTAGGGATCATCTTCTCCAAATTGTGAAATTCCATAGACAAGCTATGCTCAGGAACCTGCTCTATTGAGAAATGAAATGGGCAAGAGCCTGAAAACAGCCCTTCTCTGTGGTGGCCCCTTCCCTCTGAAGCAACTTTGATTACTTTGTGTGGACTTCAGCCCCCAGAATTCCCCAGCCAGCATGGAGGTACACCAGTTGTTTCCCTATTAGACTTTGGTAAATTGATGGGTCTCCCTTCCTGTATTGTGATTTGATGACCTCAATGCTTGTGAACAAGTTATGAATCTAGGTTTCCCTGCTCACAGTAACCACCCTACCACACTGACTGTGCAACAGAGTAACAGAGTTGGAACAGAGTTGGAGGTCTTATAGTCCAAGGATCTTCAAACTTGGCAAGTTTTAGACTTTTGGACTTCAACTCCCAGAATTCCTGAGCTAACATGACTGGAGGAAGAATGCTGGGAGTTGAAGTCCACAAGTCTTAAAGCTGTCAAGTTTGAAGACCCTTGTTCCAGTCCAATCCTCCTAGTCACACCACTTAGCAATGGTTGCTGTCCTTAGGTGAGGACCTTCTGCTTCTCCTGCCATGCTACACTTGTCTCTGCTCTTTTGGCTGCTTTGCATTCTACTGCCATCCACCCTGATGCCCCCAGCTGAGCATCACTGCTGCTGACAGAGTGTGCTAGGCTCAGGCACCTGCTAGCCCTTGGTAAGGCCAAAAAGGGCACGTGTGCCAATCTTTGAGAATTTGGACTCCTCCACTACTTCCCAAATTCATGAAAAGCTTGGACTGAGGGTTTCAACCTATTGTGAATTATTTTTTGTTTCAGTCTTTCAATATGCACCAAAGTGAGTACCTATAAACATGTTAGAATGCTTCCTTTTTGTCTTTAAATGCTTAAAAAGCAAGAAAAACAAGCACATTTTCCAATATACTTCAATCCTACACAGCCATGTGACAAATGCAAGATTCAGAATAGAAAAAAAAAGTTCATAAGAATTCATAACCCTCGGCAGAAGTCAAGAATAGATGCATCAATTGACTGAAATTCCTGCATGTTCCTCTTACGGATATTGTAAGTGAGAAACAACTTACAAAATACATTCAGAAAATATGTGAAAGCAAAGTGAATGGATCAAGAGGTTGGAGAAGACCAAGGAGGTTGTGGCTGGAAAGGATACGCTTAGAAAGTTTAAGAACAAAATGGCATTGTATAAAGCTATATAGAGATACGGTCGAAGGATGTTTTGCTGGTAAACTATTTGGTACTAGAGTCAGTTATCATAGCACAGGTTTTAATTTCTTTGGCTTATTATTTCTTATTCCCTTACTATGGGTTGCATAATGTTACTTACACTGAGAGAAAATAACATATTGGAACAGGAAACATGAACAGAATAGAATGGAATAGAATGGAATGGAATAAGGATAAGGATAGGGATAGAGATAGGAATAAAATAACAGAATTGGAAGGAACCTTGGAGGTCTTCTAGTCCAACCCTTGCCTAGGCAGGAAACCCTACACCACCTCAGGCAGATGGTTATCCAACATCTTTTTTAAAACGTCCAGTGTTGGAGCATTCACAACTTCTGGAGGCAAGTTGTTCCACTGATTAATTGGTGGAGGAAAGGAAAATTGTCTACCAGGTCTGAAGAGACATTGCCACAAGCGGATAATGTCCTTCTCCAAAATCTGATTCAAGAATTGGAAAAGATGCTTTGGGGTACCAAAATCGACCCCCAAATGCATCACATTGTGCACATTGCTGAGACCACCTACCCCCCAGGGGTGTCGAACTCGATTTCATTGAGAGCCACATCAGTTGTGTTTGACCTCGAGGGACCGGGTGGGCGTGGCCAGGGTGGGCGTGGCCAGCTCAACGTCACTCGTGTCGGGGAGGTGCCTGTGGAGGCCCGAATGCTCTGCCAGCAAAAACTCTGACCCCAGAAAAAAAATGCACAACGCTCTTACTTAAGATCTCCTTCAGCAATGTTTAGTGAATGCCAGCTAGATCAGCACTTCCTGCCTTGACATAAGAGCTGAATGAGGGGTCATCATGAGTGGCCTTGCTGTTTCCTTTTTGTCTTCTTCAGTCTGGTCTCTGGCCATCTGGGCAGCCTGCTTGTAGCTGGCTTCCAGGACCTGAACAATGCAGGACACAACCCAGATGAAGCAACACAGGGAGGTCCAAGTTATCTGAATCAGGAGGTTCTCCAGATTCCAGTAGCAGTTTTTCAGTAGTGAAATCCTCTGGGTAAGCTGCTTTTCCAGGACCTGGCAAGCAAAAACGGGCAAGAACGTGTCAGGAACGTTGGGAGGAATGGCTTGAACGGTGGAATTTTGGAAAGGGGAATGACCCAAGGACTCTCTGCACCACCCCTTCATCATTCAGCACTCCGTTAGATGAGTTCAGACAATCTCTCTCCCCTTGAATAGCTTTGAAAAGTGACTTAATACATTGATGAATGGCAGGTAAATTGAAGCCTATCATTATGAGCTGTGGGGGCGCAGTGGTTAGAGTGCAGTACTGCAGGCTACTTCTGCTGACCGCAATTTGGGCAGTTCAAATCTCACCAGGCTCAAGGTTGACTCAGCCTTCCATCCTTCCAAGGTGGGTAAATTGAGGAGCCAAATTGTTGGGGGAAATATGCTGACTCTCTGTAAACCACTTAGAGAGCGCTGTAAAGCACTGTAAAGCAGTATATAAGTCTAAGTGCTATTGCTATCAGGCTTGACACTGTGCTCAAATCTGCATACTTTCTAGCTTTTGATCCAATGCTTCTGGGCCCTATCAGAAGGACTTTTATCACTCTGGGTCTCTCACCATTCTTTGTAGGAATGATCTCCAGCCATATTCCTTGGCTCCACTGTGAATCTGCCATGCCAACAGCAGCAGCATCATGGAAGCTAGGAGGACATTTTGTGCCCAACAGAAGAAGAAGTCTATAGTTAGCTCCAAGGAAGCCTGGATCCAGCACAGGAGATCCCACTGAATCTGCTTCAGACATAAATACCAACTCAGAATCCCCTCTTGCAGTGAGAGAAGGTGCAGGTACAGAGTTCTTAGCCCCCCTCGAACTGCACCCTGTAGGTTTTTCCCCATAGTTGGCAGTGAGGATCCTGACTCAGAAAATTTGCTAGAAGGATGTGTCTTGGGCTCCATGGGGAAGCACTGCTTGACAAGAGATGGCACAGCACACAACACTCTTCAGAGATCTGTGAATGAAGACAGCCACATACTATCAGGTTCTTCCTCTTAACCAAGAGAAACGCTGTGCTAAACTACATACCGTTGTGTTCTTTTTGCTATCCTATTTAATCTATCAACTAAGCATTTGTTCCTTCCTCCCCTTAACACAACAATCCTGTAAAATTGCTTAAAATTTTAAAATGGCTAAATAATTTGAGAACAGCTACTAAACATGCTAAACTGCAAGTCAAAACACATCAACAGTGACCAAATTAACGTGTAAATATTATACAGGTACACATAAATGAACCAAACTAGTTACAATATGCAACATGCTAAGCCACAAAATTAAGCAGGCTTAACCTGCCTTTACTGCCACAAAAATCTTTAATTAATTTGATTGAATTATATGCATAAAGCCATAGGCTGTGTTTGTCCAACTGAACCCCTTGAATCAGTTCAATCATTTCAGCTTACAAGCAGCCTTTGGCAGCTGGGAGGCTGGCACTTTCTCTTCTAGCTCCCATTTATAATTTTTCACTGGCATATTTTCACTTGTAATCCCTGGAATACTCCCTCTCATCCATTCCTGTCAATAAATCCAAATCCATGAACTGGACACCTATTTTAACCCTGATCATCAGCGTTCATCTCCATTTCTTTGCTGCCTTCACTTAAGCCTCTTGTGTTGAACTTTAAGAATTCATTAAGAACAGATTCCTCAGTCATCTTGCTTGTTTTCCCCATCATCATTTTTCCTTTGGAACTATTTCTTCTCAGGTGGGAAGAGAGAGGGCCCTTGGAGAAGTCTCTCTTTCACTCTCTGCACTTGGAGAAGAGCAGAATCAAATTTCTCTATCTAGTAGACACTTACAGTTTCAAGATCCTGAGAATTTTCAAAGAGGCAATGACTTGTCTACAACTTCCCTTTTGCTCCACTCTCAAGCAGCTGTTAAGAAGGTTCCAGTTAAATACATTGGCTTTCAGCTTTGTGACATGACTGTGATGTCATGGCAGAGTGTGAAATCCTGAAGACTGATCCCAGTGTGACCTTACACCAGGGCTAGTTTTACATAATGCACTATACCTTACACCCAGGTTAATACACCTCAACATTCACTTTGCAAAATGAAGTTATATTACTGTTTCATACCATGTGCTACAACAATGGCTGAGATTGCATAGTATTCTGAACAATTTTTTAATCTCCAGGGCTGCGTAGATCAGCATGTTGTTGGACTCAAGGAAACATATTATGCTTGGCAATTATGTTTATCAAGGTTTGGTTAAATATAAGAGGACAGCAACAGAGAAAGAGAAGGGAGCATCAGAAAGATTACTTGGGTCTCTTTGGAAAAGTTAGACATTGATAAAAATTTGTCATGAAACTTTTTTTCCATGCATTCATCAGGATCAAACCCATCTTGATAGCCTTTTATTAGCATGCTATGAATAGAATAGAATAGAATAGAATAGAATAGAATAGAATAGAACAGAATACGTTATTGGCCAAGTGTGATTGGACACACAAGGAATTTGTCTTGGTGTAAATATTCTCAGTATACATAAAAGATACATTCATTAAGAATCAAGAATAACGTACAACACTTAACGATAATCATAGCGTACAATCAGCAATCAACTCATACTAGGAAACAGTCAATATAAATCGTAAGGATAAAAGTGACAAAGTTACAGTCCTACATGCACTCGGCTGATCAAGGACCCATATAAGTTCTGGCCAAACACTTAACAAAAGCAAAAAAACCTGATATATATAACGAGTTCATATTAGGAACTCAACCCTCTGAAGACTATGAAGACAAGCTCAGGAACCAAAAAGATATTGACAGATTTGAACAATGAGCCCTATCCAACAAAATGAAATTTAATGTGGAAAAAAAGCAAGGTTTACACTTAGGCAGAAAAAACCAATGGTACAAGCAAAACCTGGCTCAAAAGCAGGAATTGTGACAGGGACCTTGGGAGTTTTAGTGGATGATCACTTAAATACTGCAGCAGCCAAAAAAGCTAATACACTCCTTGGTATAAACAGAGGCATAGAATCAAAATCATATGAACTATTAGTATGGCTTTATAAAGCCTTAGTAAGGCCATACCTGGAATACTTTTGGTCACCACATTACAAAAAAGGATGTTGAGACTGGAGAAATGCAAAGAAGAGCAACTAAGATAAGGCCTGGAGACTAAAACATATGAAGAACGGTTGCAGGATTTGGGATTGGCTAGTCTAGAGAAAAGAAGGATGTGACGGACATGGTAATAATATTCCAGTATTTGAGAGGCTGCCATAAAAAGGAGGGGGTCATCTTATTTTCCAAAGCACACGAAACAATGGATGGAAACTAATCAAGGAGAAAAACAACCTGGAATTAAGGAGGAACTTCCAAACAGCGGGGACAATTAACCCCGTGAATTTGACACCCCTGGAATAGGGTCTCCTGCTTGAGCAGGGGGTTGGGCTAGAAGACCTCCAAGGTCCCCTTCCCCTATTCTGATTGGTTGAAGATTGAAAGAGCATGCTGTGTTCAACCTTGAGAAGAACAAGCAGGGGCTCTGGCAGCACTCTTTGCTTCTCCTCCCTGAAAGTAGAACTGTGCCTTTTCCTAAACTTGCACTAAATTTATTTTATTTATTTATTTATTCGACTTATATGCCGCCCCCTCTACCAAGGGACTCGGGGCAGCTCACACTAAAATACAATACAACAATAAATTACTTAAAACTATATTAAACAGGTTATAAGCTGAATAAGCAAATTGCACAGGCTCAGGAAAATATTACTTTTTTCAAGAGCTTTTGATAGTTCTAATGAAGGAGCTAACACTGGGCCTAAAGCCTGTCTTCTTCTCCTCCAAACATTGCACATCTCTGCCTCAAAGGATGTCATGCACAAGGTTAAGAGAATTATTTATTTTGAAGAGTGTTTCTCAACCTCAGCAACTTTTAAGGTGTGTGGACTTCCAACTCACTGAACTGTCCAGCCAGCAAGGGTGGCTGGCTAATCTTGGGAACTGAAGTCCACACATCTTAAAAGTTGCTGAGGTGACGAAACATTGCTTTAAAACCTCTCCCAATCCACAGATTCTGGACAGGGAGAGATGACAAAGTGAATTGGGGTAGAATATCCCATGTTTGGGTATCTCGGAGCAAGGCCAATTGCGGCTCCCACCAAGATAACTTAAAGATGGAGGTCTTTTTTTTAAAAAAAATTAAAAATCCAAGGATTAATTATTGAGTGTTCTTGAACTTCTAGTTTCCCTTGGACTGTACTCATTAACGCCCCAGCTTCCGGACTGATAGATAAAGGCAGCAATAGGGCATGTTCATACAAAACAGCAATCACACCTGCCCTTTAGATAGTTGTTTCCTTGTCTCCTTAATAACATCCTTGTTATCTACAAAAAAAAAGCTCTGGAGCCAACTCCACTTCATGGGAGTGTCCTAAATCCCACCCGCAGCAGCTCCTTGACTCCTCGCCCTTTGTCTTTTGAAGAAACGGGAGGAGTAGCCTACTTTCCCTTGTAGCCAATCTATCGAGCGGTTCCCCAAAAGGGAGCAAGACCCGCCGCTACCAAAAGCGCCGAGGGAGGTAGCGTCATAAGCGGCTGGGCAGGAGCCGCCCGCCCAATAGGAGGGAAGGCCCCGCCTGCTTCCAGCTGCCGTCTGGCCGAAGTGCAGCGCCGCGTGGCCGAGGTGCACCACCAAAGCGATCTGCAGCAGCTGCTAGGCTTCTACAACGGCTGGGCCCAAGACTATGACCAGGTGCCACTCCCCATCCTTCCCCGCGTCGCTTAGGCGAGAATCTCGCTTTCTGCGTCCGGAAGGAGTGCTCATAGTAGCCTCAGGGTTGAAATAGGGATTCTTGCCTGAGCTGGGGTTGGACTAGAAGACCTCCAAGATCCCTTCCGACTCTTGTTATTCTGAGAGCACCAACGAGAGATCGTTGGTGCTCTCGAACGAGCTTGTTTTCTTGCAGACATTTCATTACCAAAACTAGGTAACATCATCAATGCTAGTGCCTTAAAGCAGAGGTCTCCAACCTTGGCAGCTTTAAGACTTGTGGACTTCAATTCCCAGAGTTATTTATTTATTTGATTTGTCAATTGCTTACAAAATAATAAGAATAATGAGTATAATGGCTGGGGAACTCTGGGAGTTGAAGCCCACAAGCCTTAAAGTTGCCAAGGTTGGAGACCCCTTCCTTAAAGGGTTTGCCTTCCTGAGCATGTGCAGAGTGTGTTTACCTTGCTGTCAACTCTTGACAAGGTTCAACTATTGTCTTTATGCTATCGACTTGGCTGGCAGCTAGAAGTGTGGGTGTGGGGTTAAAAGGAAGGAATTTGAGAATTCCCTATCTTTCCTACTGTAATACCTATATGGAGCCTGAAGCATAGAGCCACTGTAATAGTTATATTGTATTGGCAGAGTATTTCTATATTAATATAAACATTAGAGCTGTGTATCCCTTTTCCGCAGTGTAATAGACAAAAAAAAGGTCTTTAGGAGATCTAGCCCCTTCCCCCCTTCCTAAACCAACCAAAGGTTAATCTATAAACAAGTAGCTGATCTGCACTAATAAAAAGTATTAAGCAATAAAAATATTAATCTTATCAAAATAATTTACTCTCCATAATTTGAAACATGCCAAAAGAGCTTTTTTGAAGCATCCTGTACTTGTGTCCTGCCTTATCTCTAGAACTTCCAAGCAGCTTCTGTGGGGATCTCCCTTTATTTCCACAAATAGCATAGGCTCCAAAGGTTAGTGGCCTAAAGTCACATCATCGGGTTCCATGATTGAGGGTAGACGTGAAATCAATCTCTCTAATCCTACAGGTAGTCCTCAACTTATGACCATAATGGAGCCTGACCATTACAGTCATAAGGCGGGTCACCCACATGTCTGATCCAATTTTGCAATATTTTTTGCAGTAGTTGTTAAGCAAACACTGTGTTTGTAAAGTGAACATCACTGTTGTAAAGCAGACAACATAGATTGCTATGGGCTGTTTTTGATAAAAACATTATAAAATGCTGTTGCCAGACCAGGGGATGCTGCAAATGTATGTAAATGCAGCCAGTTACTGAGCAGCTAACATGCAGTCACATGAGTGTGGGGTGTGTGTGTGTGATTGACAGAACTTTGAAACCAGGCACAAGTAGCACTGTGGAGGTCTGTTATAACTTTGAATAGTTGCTTAGTGACTAGTCCAGTGGTGGTATTCAAAAAATTTTACTACCGGTTCTGTGGCGTGGCTTGGTGGGCATGATGTGGCTTAGTGGGCGTGGCAGGGGAAGGATACTGTAAAATCTCCATTCCCTCCCCACCCCACTAACCTGCTTTCCAGCTCCCTTCTCCTGTACAGGGCAACAAAAGAAGACCCAGCAGATCAGCTGGGACTCAATGGGAGGCAGGGAATAGATGGGGACAGGGCCAGTCAGAGGTGGTATTTGCTGGTTCTCCGAAATACTCAAAATTTCTGCTACTGGTTCTCCAGAACTGGTCAGAACCTGCTGAATACCACCTCTGGACCAGTCATAACTCAAGGTTCTCCAACTTCTTAAGCACCACAGCTCAGATACTTCATAGTATTCTCTCATCCAGGTATTAACCAAGCCTGGCCAAGTTTCAGGTTATCTTCCCAGAGAACGGTCTCTGGGGCCTGGGAGAAGCAAGACTCTGGTCCAGCACATCTGAAATGGAGCCACAAAACTAAAACTACAAAATGTTCTGTTTGGACAAAGGACAAAGTTGAACTCTTTGCACAGTTATAAAGTTCTACAGATGGCCTTCAGCAAATCTTGGTCTTACTTTCTGGAGCTGATACTGTCTTTTTATTAGATGCAATTATTTTAACCACCTAATAGATAAACATGCAAACTTTGGAGCTCCCCCTGTTCTTGGAGTGATTAGAACTCTTTTCTCTTCTAGGATGTGGCAGTGTTGCAATACCAGGCCCCAAGTCTGGCTGCTGCTTTCTTGGCCTCCGTTTTCCAGGGTTCAGCTGAGGATGCACTAGTGCTGGATGTGGCCTGTGGCACAGGACTTGTGGCCCAGGAGGTAACAGATCAGAGTCATGCTTCAGCCAGAGACCTTAGACTGGTCTCCACCAGGTTTTGAAAACTGTCAGAATAGTCCCTGTGATGTGATTTGGAAACTCATCACTGAGGGGAGCTCCGTTTTCTTAACGTTGCCCTACAGACAACATGCAGGCCTTCAACCCTGTTTTTGCCTTGTGCCATTGCCATTTGGCAATGCCTCTTTGGCATTTGGCATTGCCTCTTCATTCAGTTTTTTCACCCTTGAAATGAGGCTAATGAGAGGGTTGCTCTCATCAGCACTGTTTTCAAATGTTTTTAAGGCTGGGGCTAATAAGAATTTGTGTAATAATTATTAAGAATTACATGTTATCAATGAAGAAATAGAATAAGATGAAAAAAATCAAAACCTCAACAACTAAATTCAGAACTCAGATTAATATCATATAGTATTTAGCTACCTCATTGACATCAACATACAAGAGATAGCAGAGTGGGGACATGAAATGCAAGAGTTTCTTGTTTATTTGGGGCCCAACAGAAGCCTTGGCTTACAAGCAGGAACATCATTGTTCATTTCTGTAACTGAGGGTACGTAAGGAGAGGTAACAATGCATGTAGATAACTCCACAAAGCATCCATACAAAGTCTTTTTATTGGTTCATCAGGCATCCTCAATATAACTTACAGTTACATCGAGATTCATCTCAATGTCCAGCTCTTTGCATAGCTGACTTTCTGGTGTAAAAGGATTGTGATCTTTCATCCCATAGTAGTGGAGCAAAGGGGAGAGATGCCAGCATGCTGCTGGGGTCCGAGCAAGAGTGAAGAAACCTCCCCCAACCCATCAAGGGTCAATTCAGTGACCAGTCAGGATTACAGATGTGATCACATGACATGGACTATATTTCCCAGGATACCTTGACTACGTTTACCATGATGCATTCCCTTAAGGGGACAGCTCTCGATTCCTAACTAACTATCTCAAATCCCATTACTTATAAACTGTCTGGACAGCACACATGTCTTGACATATTGCATGAATAATACTTGAATGTAATTTCTGTCATTGGCATGATGACATTATTTTGATCCCCTTGTGGTTTCTATCAGATAACTTGGATATGCTGCTGAGGGTGAATGAAGCAGTTCAAAACCTCCAGAGAACATAATGGGAGAAGAATAAACTTTTTAAAACTGTGTTCTCTCTTTTGCAGAAGGAATGCTTCTTGATGAATGTGTTCTGCTTTCAAACACTTGGTGCTTTCTTGGTCCCGAGATTTATTTTATTAGAAGATAATTGTGACATTACTGGTATTATCAATAGTATAGATATGAAAGAAGTAGGTTCATTTTTGTCAGATTGCATTCTTATTTCCTTGTAGGCACCATCTTAGAAGACGTCTTCCCTCTTGTGTGACACAAATAAAGAAGAGATTACCTCTTCTAAGACTGTTTCAGATCACTGGGAAAATAGTTTTAATAAATAGTTTTAAAATAACTGGATGAAACTAAGAGCATTGTTTTGATCTCATCAGAACAGTCATCTGTTACAAGCTACAGTGAGACCAAAATAATGACATGTACACTGTGATATCATCATGCAAATGACTGATTATGTATGCTCATGCACAAAAGCATGTTAAGCATTGCAGTGCAACCTGTTTCCTGGCATAAGAACATGAAGTGCCAGTGCCAGGCATTGGCATCTCCAGCTAACTGCTGGAATCCCAAAATTGAGAGCAGCCCAGAGTTAGCTAGAAGATGGGCAGCTATATAAATGTTTTAAATAAAGAAATTAAATAAATGATGAAATGTGTCATGATGTCATTTTGTCTTTCCATATAGGTAATGCGGCATTGCATTCAACCACATAAGGGTCATCATCATCCACATTTCATCACTTGTGTGCACTCCATGTGTGCACCCCTACTGATTCTGTCTTGACCAGGCCCCATTTGGCTTGCAGCATTCATTTAACTGTTGGCAAATGGGGACTGACTGTTTTTCTGGCTGGGGTCCTGTGACTTAACGCTTTGTGTTCTAAGCTTCAGGGAAAAGGTTTTCGCCATCTCCATGGCCTGGATGGCAGCCGGGAGATGTTGGAACATGCACAGCACAAAGGACTGTACGAGGATTTGAAGTTGTGCTTGCTGGGCCAGGAAACCTTACCAGCTCCTGAAGGTAACAATGGGAACAGTTATCATTAGCAGTGGACTGAATAGATTAGAGAAAGGGAAGAAGTTGGAATGTGCTGGCATGCATGGAGATTTCTAGAGCGTCATGCCCCTGTCAGAATCTAATTTGGAGAGGGAGGCCGAGGAACTGACAGGAAGTGGGAGTGTGGCTCCGTTGGCTGTGGAAGAAACTGGGGAAGGACGAAGTCCAGCTGGGCAGAGCAGGGGAGAGGTAGAGCAAGGCAAGGGAATTCAGAGGAAGACTCAGGGCCACCCCCTCTTCATCCTAGGGCATGCAGGAAGGAATGGAGAAGGGAGCAACATGAGTTGCGTGGCTTACTGGGGAGGAAAGGGCCCTGATTCCCTTCATTAGCTGCATCTGGGAACACAGTGTTTAAAAAGGGAAGCTACGTGCAGCAAAGTTGTTGGAAGCAAATTGTGAGTTATCTGTTATTGTCGAGGCTTATCTGGGTTCCAGGCATCTTCCCAACTGTGTGTGTTTTGTTGGCCTTTCAAGTCTGCAATTCCTTATCCTGCCCTGTCAAGTTAATTGCTGTAGCATGGTTTGTGTGGATTTTTATTTACAGTTTGTATGTACTTTGTTTTCGGACTGAATTTCCTCCACTTAAAGACTGTTCTTGGGAGAGCTTTTTCTCCAGCCGAAGGTAACCTGGACATTGGGGGCAAAGTTGGAGGTATTAAAGGGACTCTTCTTACTTATGTGACTGTGTTGCCTTTGTGCCATGCCCTGGGTCATCACATAGAGAATGATGCCCATCTCCTTCCTTGACACTACCTGTTACTCCTTCATCTTCTCCTCTGCAGGCTCTTATAATGCTACTGTTATTGTGGGTGCACTCAGTGAGGGACAAGTGCCCTCTGGTGTCATTCCCCAGCTTCTTCTGGTCACCAAACCAGGTAAGCTTTTGCAAAAGAGACTCAGATGTAGTTTCAGAGGACTTATAAACGGGTGATCAACTTTTTCTGGTGTCTGATAACCACGTAATATAGTGCCAATGAATTTGAAACAATGAAAATGAAAAATTATTCACATTGACTGAAATTGCCAAATTTCGTAACATTTTACCTATTCCCCTGTGAGAACATCAAACATTACTGGAATCTGGACTTTAAAAATAGTTAATTAATTCATTAATTTTAAACTAATTTTAGCATTCTGTAATTATGGTTGGTTGTGGAATTTTGGGAGTTGAAGGCCAGGCGTCTTAAAGTTCCCAAGATTTGGGAAACCTTGGTCTAGATCAGTAGTCGCCAACCAGTGGGCCAGGGACCACTGGTGGTCCACAAGAAAATTTTGGTGGTCCGCAGAGAAATGTCATCCCCAAAGCAATTAATCCAGGCTAAGCAGGAACACAAGGCTGCGCCACCCACATGGCCCATGGGAACACAAGGCTTGCATCGCTTGCATTGTGAACAACATGAGGTAGTGAGGGGAGAGGGAAAAGGGTGGAGGGGGGAATTTGCCATATGCGCCCCACGTGCCTGGCCTGGCCACCGGGCTGCTTCTTTCCGCTGCTTCTGCTTTTGGCTGCACACAAGGAAAGCAGCAAAAGTCTTTCTCTCCCTCAAACTCCGCCACAAATAAATCTTAGGGACCCTGCAAGGCATCCTACTCCAAGAGGCTGCGCCGGTGCAACAAGTCTCACAAAGACTCATTTCTGGTGGAGTTTGGGGGCAGAGAAAGAAAGACTTCTGCTGCTTCTGCTCTTTTCCTTGCATGAAGCCAAAAGTCTCTCTCTCTCCCCCTGAGAACGGAGCTGGAGATGGTATCCTGCAATCCCAAATAAAGAATGATTGATCGGTAGGAAAACAGGGTGCGGAATTTTCCTGCAGACTTTTTTGGGATTTTCCCAGGGTCACTGGTCCATGGGATTTTAAATTATGAGTTTGGTGGTCCCTGAGGTCCAAAAGGTTGGCGACCCCGATCTAGATCACACTTTCTTAAACTGGGAGAATTCTGGGTGTTGCGGTCCATGCATTGGATTAAGTTGCTCAGTTTGAAAAACAGTAATCTAGGTTTATGGCAGATGAGGTGCAATAAGCAGTTATAAGGCAGGGAAGGTCAGTGGGTCCGAGCACTGACCAGCATTGTTCAACTGCTCCATCTTACTTTCCTTAATAGATTTGCTCTCGTAAGAAAAAAATGGTGGGGGGAAAAATGCAGGAAGATTATATCATGTTTTCTGCATTCCTCATAAAATTTTGTGGATTAGGCAAGATAATTGCACACTAAACACCCTGTAAGAAAATATCATCACACTTGTCCCGAGGGACATCAAGGAGCTGGAAATCTCAGATTCGTTCAGTTGAACCCCAATTCCCTCCAGCCACTGATGGAGAGGACTCCCCACAAGTGGGTCCTTTTATGCTATGGTGCAGCTCTCAGCTGATCAGAATCGACTCAAAATGCTGAAGTCTGCAAAACACTTTAGAATAGATCAATCCAGGCTTTTATTAAACATCCTATACAGTAGTTTTAAAGGGAAGCATTTGTGAAGAAATCGATGCAAGCAGAAATGAGACCAGGCTGATTTTAGCCAGCATAATTGAAAATACTATCTGAAGCATCATGAATGAAGCAAATATTTCCCCTCCAATCTTTGTGAATGGAGATAGGAGTAATACTTTATCTCACAGCAGATATTATGGACAAAAATATCCTAACCAGATGCTCTGATGAGGACAGAATCATTCTTATCAAAGGTAGCAACAACCATTGATTGAGATCAAAGTCTTATAGGTAACAAGGAAAGTGCCATGTTTACCAATTTCTTTGTCAAGGACATATCAAAATATGCAATTAGGTCATGGGTCAAGCAGATAAGATGAGTTAGTAGTATATGATTGTCTGTAATCAGTGGCAGTTTAACTGAATTTTTCATTGCTGAAACTAGAAAGAATGGGATGTTCTCACATCGTAACAGTCCCCAGTGGGAAGTTCATTGTACATATCATGTTGCTTAATGCTTTATGGCAGGGGATGCCAACCTTTTGGACCTCAGGGATTTTAAATCCCACGGACCACTAAATATGAATTTTGACTGACGATGGCTTGCTGACATTGGTGGGAAAGGTGGTCCCATATTCCAGAGCTGCAGTGTTTGTGTGTTTGTTTGTGTGTTTGTTTGTTTGTTTGTTTGTTTGTTTGTTGGGATTTCTATGCCACCCTATCTCCCGAAGGACTCAGGGAGGCTTACAATGATAAAAACAGAAACTACAAACTTTAAAAAAACTATTAAATCTAAAAAACCCAACACTAGACCTAAAACCAATTAAAACCCACAAACAAATTAAGACAAATTAAAACTATTAAAATCCCCTTCAGTCCAGGTTGGCTGATCGAAAAAGCCAAGTCTTCAGGTCACGACGGAAGGAGCGGAGGTCAGGCGCTACCCGAAGCTCCACGGGCAGTTGGTTCCAGAGGGCGGGTGCTCCCACAGAAAAGGCCCTCCTCCTGGGGGCCGCCAGCCGACATTGTCTGGCTGACAGCACCCTGAGGAGGCCCCATCTGTGTGAGTGCACCAGGCAATCGGACATCGTTGCTGGCAGCAGATGCTCCCGCAAGTACCCCGGACCTAAGCCATGAAGGGCTTTATAAGTCAACCGGCAGCCAATTCAGCTCACGCAGGAGGGGTGTAACATGGGAGTATCGGGACACTCCCATCACAACCCACGTGGCTGCATTTTGCACCAGCTGAAGCCTCCGGGTGGTCCTCAAGGGCAGCCCCATGTAGAGAGCATTGCAGTAGTCTACACGGGAAGTAACGAGCGCATGAGTAACTGTACGCAAGGCATCTCGGTCCAGATGCCTTGTTTGCAACTGGCGGACAAGACAAACTTGTGCAAATGCCCCCCTGGCCACAGCTCCAACATGATCTTCCAAATTGAGCTGTGCATCCAGGAGGACACCTAAATTGCGCACCCTTTCCACAGGGGGTAACACCTCTCCCCCCATGACCAAAGATGGAACATCCTGGACAATCCGAGATGCCAGTACGTACAGCCACTCGGTCTTGGCCGGGTTGAGCTGAAGCCTGTTCCTTCCCATCCAGACCCGTACCACTTCCAGGCACCAGGACATCACGTCAAGGGCATCACTGGGTTGGTTTGGGGTGGAGATAAAAAGCTGAGATTATCCATAGTTTTGGGGTGAGGTATCATCAGTATGCTGATGATACCTCACCCCAAAACTATGGATAATCTCACCCAGCGGCTTCATATAGATGTTGAACAGGAGGGGGGAGAGGGCTGACCCCTGAGGCACCCCACAAGTGAGGGGCCTCGGGGTCGACCTCGATCCTCCTGCCAACACCGTCTGCAAACGGCCCAAGAGGTAGGAGGAGAACCACCATAAAACAGTGCCTCCCACTCCCATCCCCCCAAGGCGCCACAGCAGGATACCATGGTCGATGGTATCAAAAGCTGCTGAGAGATCTAATAGGACCAGGATAGAGGAATAGCCTCTATCCTAAGCCCGCCAGAGATCACAGGACTGGCCCTTTGGTCATCCCGGAGAAGCTGCTCCTCCACCCGGATGCACTGGCCTGCCATGGACTGGGGGAGCTGCTCCGGGATGACCAAAGGGCCAGTCTTGTGACTATTACAGCTCTGGAATATGGGACTGATTTTCCCACCAATGTCAGCAAGCCACCCCGGGGTGGATTTCCCTCCCCCGCCATTGGACTTACCTTCCAGTTCCAGCTCATGTGGCTCTACTCAAGGTAAGGTTTGCGCTTGGCCAAAGGGTGGGGGCCAGCAGGTGGGCGGTCCATGTGGGTGGTACAGCCTTGTGTTCCCATGGGCCACATGGGCGGCGCAGCCTTGTGTTCCCGCGCAGCCTGGATTCATTGCTTTGTGGGGAACATTTCTCTGCGGACCACTAAAAAATTTTCATGGACTACCAGTGGTCCACGGCCCACTGATTGGCGACCACTGCTTTATGGGACCTTAACGGATGGATTTATGATACTTTAGGGACTAGAAGCATTGTTGGTGAACATTTCCTTCATCAAGTATTAGACTGAGAACATAGATGGGTATCTGAGGTGGAAAGGACCATAGCTTGTGATTCAGGAATTACAGATTTGGAAGAGATCCAAATCTAGGAGGCTGCTGTTGGTTATGGCAGTTAATAATTCTAAGCTAGATGGATTGGTGATCTGATTTAGCGTGAGACCGTTTTGATTTCTTGCATATAATAATTGAATCCCCTTTAGCATCCTGGGGATTAAAACGGGCAAGACAGGGCTGCAGTGTTGGATCACAACTTCTACTTCTTTTATACAGTAGAAAAAAGGTGGGGCTTGGATTGCAAAGCTATGCCAGTCTTCTTATTTTTTTGACCCACTCAATTGACACTGATTTATTCCCCTGAGATTTAGGGTGCTTGGATTCATGATGCTTTTCATTAGAACTGGCCCAGTGTAGGTTAAGAGCAGGGGTGGATTCTACCAGTTCTGTCCGGCTCTGTAGAACCGGTAGCTCTGAAGAGCAGCAGACATAGAACCGGTTTTATGTCTGCTGCTGTTTTGGCCCACCTGCCTACCCGGGCTCTTACCTGACCTTTATTTCCTGCTTTTTCAACCTCAGCTGCCTTGCGAGGCACAGCTGCAGTTGAAAAAGGAGGAAAAAAGTGCTTTTTCAAACACTGTTTCTCTGCACGCAGTGCTGCTCAGTTGTCCAGGCAGGAAGCTGATGAAGATTTACACGCGCATGCGCAGCGTGCAGGGAAGCACATCATAAATCACCAAACTGGTAGTTAACCCTGTCGGATCCCACCCCTGGTTAAGAGGGATATATGGTTTATTTCAAGGGTGTCAAACTCGCAGCCCATGGGCCGGATGCATCACCCGCTGGCCACGCCCAGCCCTATTTTAGCAAAGGGGGGGAAGTCGCAATACGTCATGTGACAACAACGTGACGACGTGAGTTTGACACCCCAGGTTTATTTGAATGCGCCGTAGCTTGAGCTTCCTCCAAGGCACCTGAACATCATTTCCAGAAATTGTATGTGCAACTGGATCTCAGGCTGATCTTGTGAAACTGGGTGATGATTAAAACAAGAAAGAGAAAGGACTGTCACACAACGTGCATTTAATTTCTGAAACGCCCTGTTGCAAGATGCAGTGATAGTTGCATATCTTCTTAAAAAGAGGTCAGACAAAATACTTGGAGTGGAGATGGGAAAGGGATCTAACAGGGATTGCGAAATGGACCACACGCACATGCACACGCACACACACACACACATTCAGAGGCAGTGGACCTTTAAATAGCTGGTAACCAAGCATAAGTGAAACCTCTGGGGTTTTTTTAATGCCTTGAAAGTTTCCCAAAGGGACCGAATCGGCCCCTTTTGGACACAGGATGTTGGATTGGCTTAAATAAACAACTCTTAACCACTAGATGGTGCTGCTATCTTGCCAACACCTCATAAACAGACCATGGAGCAGAAATATACACTTTCAGGGGTCTTGCAAAGCTGAAAGACAGAAACGCCACTTAAATTGTGTTTCGATCAGAACCTTGGAGAACCATATTGGTTGAGTTGTCTCCTTTCTTCAGATGGCGTATATTTCTGTGTGTGCACCTATGTGTATATCTGGAATCATCAGACACGTTCTTTCTCAGGAATTTAGTTTTAGTCATTGCTTGCCTCTTCTTCCTCCTTTTGATCTCCTTACATGCATTTGGCAATGGTTTTATTTGTTATTTCATCTCTCTTCCCTGTATGAAGGTGTGATGAGCAAACCTTGACAGTTTCTTCGACGCAAACTGGCTTTTTGGTCACCTCTGCCCTCTAAGTTTCTAGGTGAACAGGGTGAGGTTCACACATCATACTCAACCAGAGGTGGTATTCAGCAGGTTCTGACCAGTTCTGGAGAACCGGTAGCGGAAATTTTGAGTAGTTCGGAATACCACCTCTGACTGGTCCCGCCCCCCTCCCATTGAGTCCCAGCTGATTGGCTGGGTCTTCTTTTGTTGCCCTTCACAGGAGAACGGAGCTGGAAAGCAGGTTAGTGGGGTGGGAAGGGAATGGGGATTTTACAGTACTCTTCCCCTGCCATGCCTACCAAGCCATGCCTACCAAGCCATGCCTACCAAGCCATGCCCACCAAGCCATGCCCACCAATCCATGCCTACCAACCCATGCGTACCAAACCATGCCCACCAAGCCATGCCCACCAAGCCATGCCTACCAAGCCATGCCCACCAAGCCATGCCTACCAAGCCACGCCCACAGAACTGGAAGTAAAAATTTTTGAATCCCATCACTGTACTCAACCCTAAACCTGGATTAACAATGCTAAGTCCTGCATCCAGAGAATACAGGTAGTCCTCGACTTACAACAGGTTTATTTAGTGACTGTTTTTAAGTTTCAACGGCATTGAAAAAACTGACGTATGACAATTTTTTACACTTACAAATGTTCCAGCATCCCCATGATCACACAATCAAAATTCAGATACTTGGTAACTGACTCGTATTTATGACAGTTGCAATGGCACCTTTTGTGACTTTCTGACAAGCATTGTCAATGGGAAGCCAGATTCACCTAGCAACCATGTTGCTCACCTTACAACTGTTGTGGACTCACTTAACGAATGTGCAAGAAAGGTCATAAAATGGGGCAATTTAACAAATGTCTCACTTAGCAACAGAAATGTTGGGCTCAATTGTGTAGTCGTAAGTCAAGGACTACCTGTATGCTGTTGCCTGCACAAATAAAACCATGCTACAGTTTAATGTAATAGCTTGGCTCTCACCATTTAAACTGTAGCTGTGTTCCACCATAAATTGCTCAACCGCATTTTATCTTAGTCTAGCATTTATGAAAACTCACCCATTCAGTTTCATCAGTAACATATTTGCCTTCTTGTCCTTCCCTTTCTCCTACTTTCATTTCTTTGCCTGATTGTAAGAGGGAGAATGTTCCTGTATGAGAACATTAATGCATCTAAAACAGCACCCACAACTTCTGGTGGCAAGCAGTTCCACTGGTTGATTGTCCTCACTGTTGGGAAGTTTCTCCTTAGTTCCAGGTTGCTTCTCTCCTTGATTAGTTTCCTTCCATTGCTTCTTGTCCTGCCTTCAGGTGCTTTGGAACAGGGATCGCCAACCTTTAGGACCTCGGGGACTACCAAACTCATAATTTTAAATCCCGTGGACCACTAATATGAATTTTGACTGACAGTGGCTTGCTGACATATTCCAGAGCTGTAGTAGTCACAAGATGGGCCCTTTGGTCATCCCAGAGCTCTGCGGAAAAAGCAGAAGCAGCAGAGAGCCTGGGAAAATCCCCAAAAAGACTGCAGGAAAATTCCCCACCCCATTTTCCTACCAATTGATCATTCTCAGGGAGAGAGAGAGAGAGAGAGACTTTTTGTTTCATGCAAGGAAAGCAGCAGAAGCAGCTGAAGTCTTTTTGCTGCTTTCCTTGTGTGCAGCCAAAAGCAGAGGAAGAAAGAAGTGGAAATAAACAGCCTGGTGGCCAGGCCAGGCATGTGGGGCGAGTGGGGCAAGTTCCCCCCCTCCACCCTTTCCCCCCTCCCCTCACTACCTTGTGTTGTTCACAAAATGCAAGTGATGCAAGCCTTGTGTTCCCGTGGGCCATGTGGTGGTGCAGCCTTGTGTTCTCATGCAGCCTGGATTAATTGCTTTGGGGGATGCTTTGGGGGGATGACATTTCTCTGTGGACCACCAAAATTTTCTCATGGACCACCAGTGGTCCCCAGCCCACCAGTGGGCGACCACTGCTTCCTCTTTGGGGCAGCCCCTCAAATACTGGAATGCTGTTATCATATCCCCCTTAGTCCTTCTTTTCTCTAGACTGGCCATACCCAAATCCTCAAAAAACTGAACAGCTTGCCCTAGGAAGTTGTGGGAGCATCATCACTTGAGACTTTCAAGAAGAGATTGGACTGCCATTTGTCAGAAATGGTGTTGGGTCTCCCACTTGGGTGGGGGGTTGGACTAGATGACCTATAAGGTCCCTTCCAACTCTGATTATCTGTTATCTCTCTTAAAAAGGACTTGGTATTGCTGGATTTTCTGCCACAGAGGGACATTCTGTGTCTGACCTTTTCTGGGTTTTGAATTTAAGCTGGTTCAAGCTTTAACTTGTAAGGGACAGGTTAAAACAGTCGATATGGCAGCCTAAATTATATGGTTATGGTTGCTGTCTTTATTTTAGTTTTATTTTTTTATTTTTTTAATAAATTCCTTCCATATTATTATTATTATTTTTTTTTAATTACATTTATATGCCGCCCTTCTCCAAAGACTCAGGCACAATTTTGGATACAACCCAGTGTGCTCAGCAATAGCCTTCATTCCATTGTATATGCCTGCTTATTACTAAGCGGCATTTTTACAAGGTCAGCTAATTGCCCCCAACAATCTTGGGTCCTCAATTTACCTACCCCGAGAGGATGGAAGGCTGAGTCAACCTTGAGCCTGGTGGGATTCGAGCCTACAGCAGTTGTAGGCAGCTGGATCTTAAGAGCAGGCATTTACAGCCTGAGCCACCAAGGCTTATGATGTGCCCCAGCATTCAAACTCAGTGTGAAGGAGATTTTACCTTTATCTTGTCTCTAGGATGATCAAGGCTTCCCTAACGATTTTAGATTGAAATGCTGTGATCTTGCACAACAGGTGGCTATGTGTGTCTGACCACACGAAACAACTTAAGCAACTTACGATACAAGATTGAATTGCAGCAGTTGCTGAATGACCTGGAGCAGCAAGGATTGTGGGAAAAGGTTGGGATGCAGGAAGTTGAAAAATGGGAGAGAGCAACATCACATCAGGAATCTGATCAGGACTCAGACTATATCTCTGGCGTGGTCTACGTATACCGAAAAAAATAAAAGTCTGGTTTAAACATTCTTCATGTTGGGAGACCTTCTAGGTAGACTCTGGAGTCCTTCCTGAAAGGCTTAGCTCCAAAATCTGTAGTGTGTTTGTTTTCTAATGCGAAGCAGTAATAAAGTAGGCTGGACCATGGTTTGTTTGCAGAGCATTTTCTCTTTACCACTTAAGAAGCTGCCATAAATATTCAATGTGTTCCAGACCAATTTAGGTTCTGGCTCTTCCATAATTTCATGTTTTTGCATAAAAATGTTCCCAGCTTCCCCTCCTCCAACAGCCTTCATGCGTGAAGTCTTCATGGAGTTTTCACTACTAAATGTAGCATTTGCTTCATCATAGAAGTCAAAACTGCTGAATATTTGCAATACAGTGCATATTCTAAGAGAGTGTGTTGGTTACTTTGTGGCTACCTACACTCCCCCCCCCCCGGGGCACCAATCACTCTCCTGACTCAGGGAACTAACCCTCTTGTAAATCCCAACCACTACAGCTATTTGTTCTACTAGCTGGGAATTATGGTGCTTATAACTCATCCTTTCTCAAAGGCCCGGGTAGGAAAAGGCCAGCATAGGAAATGTGGCTGCTTGTAGATTGAATCCTTTGCAGATACCTGAAAGTTCATGAAAATTCCTGAGAGGGTGAACTTCAAGGAAGAAAGCAGAACTTCAAGGAAGAACTTCAAGGAAGAAAGCAGAATCTCCAAATGTCCTCCTTCTCTTTTTTTACCCCCTCCAAGTCAACGCCTCTCCAGAGATGGGATTTTATTTGACGGGTAAAAGCAATGAGAACTGGAGAGTACCAAGGTTCTGGGTAAAATGTTTGTTTATGGCAGAAGATAAGACAGGGAGAACAGGGAAGAGACATATAAAATAATGCACAAAAAGCAGAAATGAAAATTCTCGTACTTTTGAACACAGGTCTTCCATTTGTTCATGGGAATCAATCAGCAGTGTGTGCAGGACAGACAGCACTAGAGACAACCAGGTTCCCAAAACAATTTATATTTCTTGGGGCCAAAAATATTAGTGGCAGTATTGCTAGGATGGCTTTAAAGAGGATTTGGGCAAAGAGGAAATGCATGCGACGAGTAACGCCTAGCAATTAAAACGATATGGAATCTCCCTGTTGAGAAAGCGTCTGCTTTTTAATGTCATTTGGTGGAGTTCTGAGGAAAGAAGATAGCCATCCTTGCAGTCATGGCTGGAAGCAGGATGCTGGCCTGGACCTTTTCAGTCTGCTGGGTACTTATATTTACACCTCAACTGGAATGAGTGGTTTGGACACATTCCTTTGAGAGGCGTTCCAGGGCCATATTCATAGAAGTGGGTGAGGCCAGGACAAAGAAGCACGTACGGACCAAACAATTTAAATTTAAAAGAAGTTAAATCAAATGATGTATACTCCCCACATAGTTAATAATTTCCATCTTCTGTCTCACTAAAAGTTACAATTGCACTGTGTCTCTGGGAGGAAGTCTGGAGTCTTTAGGGAACCACACAGGGCTTAGGCTGTTTACCTGTAGATTACGCCTTGCCGGCTGCCTTGAATGTCATTATTCCCACCGTCGAAAAAGATCCAGTGCTCTGAATGGTTTAACACAGGGCTCTCCAAACTTGGCAACTTTAAGACTTGTGGACTTCAACTCCTAGAATTCTGGGAGTTGAAGTCCACAAGTCTTAAAGTTGCCAAGTTTGGGGACCCCTGATTTAACATCTCTGCTCCTGCCACAGAAGCTATGTGGACAGGGATGTGTGCACATGAAAACAAAATTTCAGGGGATGAGTGGACATGAGGTAAAAAAAACCCCAGATTTAAACACTGACAGCTGGCCCCAATTTGGCAGCATCATGTGAAGAGCGCCTTTCATTCCTCAAGAGTAGTTGTATAGCAGGGGTCTCCAGCTCCCAGGCCCCAGCCAGGCTGCAGAAGTGATGGGTGAGCATGCACATGTGCACACATGCAAAGCTGCATTTGTGAAAGCAGTGTACACACACGCAAAACCGTCCCCTCTCCCCCCCCCACCGCCACTGCCACCGCCTCCGCCAGTCCACCAAGCCAGAAAGGCTGGAGACCAATATTGTACAGTACTGTAGTAATAGTAGTATAGGTAGTCCTTGACTTGCAACCATTAGTTTAACAACCGTTCAAAGTTACAATAGCACTGAAAAAAAGTGACTTATGACCAGTTTTCATACTTAACACCATTGTAACAACCTCCTTGGCCAAGTGATCAAAATTCGGGCATTTGACAACTGACCAGTGGTGGGATTCAAAAAAAATTTAACTACCGGTTCTGTGGGCGTGGCTTGGTGGGCATGGCAGGGAAAGGATACTGTAAAATCTCCATTCCCACCCCACTCCAGGGAAAGGTTACTGCAAAATCCCATTCCCTCCCCACCCCACTAACCTGCTTTCCAGCTCCATTCTCCTGTGCAGGGCAACAAAAGAAGACCCAGCTGATCGGCTGGGACTCAGGAGGCAGAGAATAGATGGGGCGGGGCCAGTCAGAGGTGGTATTTGTCGGTTCTCCGAACTACTCAAAATTTCTGCTACCGGTTCTCCAGAACTGGTCAGAACCTGCTGAGTACCACCTCTGCAACTGACATGTATTTATGACAGTGGAATTGTCCTGGGTTCCTGTGATCACCATTTGTGACCTTCCCAGCCAGCTTTTGACAGGCAAAGTGAATGTGGGGGGAGCCAGATTTGCTTAATGACTGTACAATTCACTTAATGCAGTGACCCGCTTAACAACTGTGCAAAATGGCCGTAAAATGGAGCACAATTCACTTAATAATTATCTTGCTTAGCAACAGGAAGTTTGGGGTCCATTGTGGTCATACGTTGAGGACTACCTGTATAATTTTTGCAACGGAGATCATCGTCACAGAATGGAAAAGCATTGAATCCAAAAGTAAAAGTTATTAGGGCAGAAGATTTGGAGTGTCCCCTCCCCACCAAACAAGTTAAAACGAGGTCCATGAAAATTGAGAGTGCTTGTCAAAAATGGTTTTGTTGTCTTTGAAACCTGGAGCCTCCAGGCTGCTTTCTTCCTCCAGGAGGCCAAAGAAAGAATTCATGGGAGGCAGACCGATAGGAGAGGAAGGGAAAGATGGCTTAAGCACTGAGCTGCCTTCAATAAAAAGTTTGGGCTTGTGGACAATGGACCCTCAAACTAATCATGGGGGTTTACACTGATATACCTACAGGCTTGTTCATGGAGAAGGTGCAACCCAGTTAATGCCAGCTGCATTCAGGCTATCGCAGACTTGGGCAAAGTTGGCTCAAATTAACCTTAGATTTGGGAGTCTTTTAGAGCAGTGGTCCCCAACCTTTCCAGCTTGGTGGCCCAGCAGGAGGGAGGAGGGAATGGTTCCATGTTAATGGGAGGCGCACATGAGAGCACATGCAGCTCCATTTGTACAAGCAGCAGGTGTGCATGCCTGCCACTTGTAGAAATGGAGCTTCACAAACAAGCGTGAGCCCCCATTGCTCACACAATTGGAGCTTCATGGTTCCAAACGGGCTGCAGCCTGAGGGTGACCCCTGTTTTAGACGGTTAGCATTTTGTGTGAATCTTTCTACCCATCTGGTAATTTGTGATCCATCATATAATAGAATCAGACATGCTGTGACCCATTGGGTCATCCTTTCAAGGAAATTTCCTTATCTGATTCCTCAATGCCTTCAATAATGGCAGAGTTTCTGTGTAGGGGCAAAGTTTTTGTTTTTGTTTTAAATCAGAGTAAAGATGTGGTCTCAACTTAAGACCACAATTGAGCCCCAAACCTCTGTTGCTAAGGAAGACGATTGTTAAGTGAATTTTGCCCCATTTTGTGACATTTCTTCCCACATTTATTAAGTGAATCTCTGCAGTTGTTAAGTTAGTAACAAAGTTATTACGTGAATCTGGCTTCCCCCTTGAGTTTGCTTGTCAGAAGGTCTCAAAAGGGGATCACAGGACCTGCAATGATACTGCAATGGTCATAAATATGAGTCAGTTGCCAAGCGTCTGAATTTTAATCACGTGACCACGGGGATCCTGCAAACGGTCATAAGAGAAAAAGTCACTTTTTCAGTGCCTGTAACTTCAAACAGTCATTAAAAGAACTGTTGTAAGTTGAGCTGTACTTACCTTGAAAGGATTCCATGTTGATTCTGCTATAGTCAAGCATCAAAAGTGGACCACAGAAGGTTTTTCATGACATTTTGTATTGTGTGCTAAAATGCTTTATGGTGTTTTTATGTCATAAAATGTTTTATAAAACTTGCCAAGTTTTAATTCCATGGAAGTCATGGATCCCAGATTTTGGGTGCATCCTGTAAGTTACTCCATTTGAGGTACTTTTGCTTCAAAAATTTTTACCCTATGATGCATCATTTTCACCTAGTTAAAGTTATGAGAGTTTTTGTAGTGTACAGATTTCAGAAAATGAGTTAATTCAGTAATCAAGATAAAAATGTATGGTGAACAGAGCCTAGTATACAAATTTAAGGCAGTGCAAATCTTAAGTTATTGCTGGGAATGATGGGAATAGAGAGAGTATTTAATACCAGGAAAGTACAATTTCTTTAATTAACATTCAATCTAATATTAATTTTTGTCCTGGCCTACCCCATGTTTCGGCCTGCGTTCCTTCCCTTCCTGTACATTCTGCTTACAGGCTAAGGGTTAGGGTTTCAAGTCTCATAAAGGCACACACACCCCTTAGGTACAGTACGATGGATGGACCCTTTTGATGAAGATCTTGATAAATATTGCCTTTCTCTCTAATTCAAACAATTAGAATTTCTTGTACAACTGGATGAAAATTCCTTTCAGGAAGTTCTTAGCCAGCTTAATTCCCGTCTAGAAACCACTTCCTCCTCTTGAGACAATATTACTTCAGCGCGGTTTCATTTAAAAAGTAACGGTCATTCTCACTTCAGTTTCTTGTTCTTTTCAGTTGCTTGTTCTTTTCCGTTTGTAACTGTTTGTTTTAAAGTATCAAAGTGCGCGAGGTGGATCACATGTCCCTTTGTGAACCTAATTGAGAAGAGGCAAAGAAACGGATTTTATGTAAATCTTGTTGGACTCTTGACAGTTAAGGAGACGCCTCCACAACACCAACGCCTGATCAGAAGAAAGATTTGAAGCAAAGTACACAAGAAGAGGAGAACAGAAAGATTTGTGATGACCCAAAGGGGTGTGGCACAAAAATAACAAAGGCACCAAAGTAGATAAATTCCCTTTAATGCCTCCAGCTTGGCCCCCAATGTCCAGTTATCCTCAGCTGGAGATCAAACTCTTCCAAAAACAGCCTGCAAAGGGAAGAAATACAGTCCAAACCCAAAGTACAGATAAATTAGAAATAAAAAAACCCAACACAAACCATGCTGAAGTGGCCAGTATAATAAATTGCAGACTTCCAACAGATAATGCAGCACACACAGTTGGGAAGATGCCAAAACCCAGATAAGTCTCAACAAAGATAATGCACACTTTTCATCCAGCAAGGTGCTGTGTGCAAACACAGCATCCTGTTCTCCTAGCTGCAACTAATGAAAGGGATCAGGGCCCTTTTCTCTCCCATAAGCCATGTTGCTCCCTTCTCTGTTCCTCCCTGTGCCCTAGGATGAAGAGGGGATGGCCCTGGGTCTTCCTCTGAACACCCAACTGGACTGTGCCCTTCCCCCGTTTCTTCCACAGCCACCAGAGCCACACTCCAACTCCCTGTCAGCTACTCAATCTCCCTCTCAGAATCAGGCTCCAACAAAGGCATGACAGGATTACTAGGATGGGAGGTTCTGAGGTTGCCCTCACAACAAATTATTTGATAAGTCATATTTGTTTTAAAGGAAAACAGATGCTATCCTAGTTAAATAGACCTCAGGTCTGATCCAGAGGTGGCATTCAGCAGGTTCTGACCAGTTCTGGAGAACCGGTAGCAGAAATTTTGAGTAGTTCAGAGAACCGGCAAATCCCACCTCTGACTGGAGATTTTACGGTATCCTTCCCCTGCCACGCCCACAGAACCAGTAGTAAAAAAAAAAAATCCCACCACTGGTCTGATCCAATAATACTTTTCAATATCATACTTTCACCACTAGATTTTTTTTTCCATAGTGAGATAATTTTCTACTTGCATCTAACCCATGAGGCAAATGTATCCCAACAACCCCCTTTTCTGCCGTAACTCACAGTATTGCCTTCATCTTATCCCAAAACCATACCTGAGGCAGCTTTAAATTCGCTTTTAGCTGTCCCTATGCTTAAATGGTGCTTTTCCCCTTAGTCAGGCAACAACCTATGGCTGTTTTGATACAGGTAATCCTCAACTTATGATTCCAGTTGGAGCCAGAACTTCCACTGCTGAGTGAGGCAGCTGTAAAATGAGTTGCACCCAATGTCATGATTTTATGGGCTGCAGTCTTTAAGTGAATCTTTGCTTCCCTGTTGACTTTGCTTGCCAGAAACTCCTGGCAAAAGGTTGCAAAAGAAGATCACATGACTCGAGGATGCGGCAACCGCATAAATACAAGTGCCTGGATTTTGATCATGTGATTGCAAGGATGCTGCAACAATCATAACTGGGAGAACTGGTTGCACATCTCTTCTTTTTAGCACAGTTGCTAAACCAATGGTTGTCTGCTTTGCTTCACTAACCATTTTGTTATTGGCACAATCAGGTGACCCCTAATGGGTGAGATCAGCCACTTTAGACTGCTGTGGGCATGCCCTTTCCCTTCACCTATTTTGTGGGGGTTTTTTCCAGTTTGGGCAGCGAGTAATTCCAGTTATTTCAAATGGGGTTCTCACTTTTGCACACTTTGGAGGGCTGATTTTGAACATGGGATTCTTTATCAGCTATTGGGAGATGATTGGCAGTTCTAAAAATTGGCTAGCTCTATTTCCATTGTCTCTCCGACATCTGTTAGAGGGGGTTAGGAGCTGGCTGAGTGCTTCTTCAGAGAAAGCCCAACTGAGCAAAGAGGGGAGGGGGGCCCAAGCAGAATAGCTGTCTGTCTGTCTGTCCCTTCTGTTAAGTTTGCATGAAGAGTCAGACGCGGAGTGCTTCAGTGAAGAGTTTATTAGTGACTACAGCTTAGAATGGACCTGTTTTGGCTGGGCTGCGGCTGCTACTTATAGCCAGCAGCCGCAGTTGCTAGCCAATCAGAGTACAGGGTTTTCCCGCACTTTTTAAACCAATCATTTCTGACATTTTACAAGAACAGTTCAAACTTAACCAATGACATTCAAACCTACATACATAACACCTTCCAACTTCAAAATGCACACATCTTCCTTTCAGCTACTAGGTTTATTTTGACCTCACTCGTGCAAAACATTTGTGCAAAACTAGGAACATTTTTTGACTGACAGCTAAATTCCTCAGTTTTGACATCCATCAAAACTCCCGCCCTCCTCAAGTCTCTTCCCCATCTCACATTAAGGAGAATGGCTGGTGGACGTTATTCTGTGGGATGGAGATGTTTAGTGGGAGGGGAAGGGAGGCAAGTCAGAGGAAAGCACCACTCCCATTCCTTAACGTTCTGTGCTCATGATCAGTCAGGACCCTACTACAGGTAGTCCTCAAGCTACAAGTTTGTTTAGTGAGTGTTCAAAGTTACAATGGCACTGAAAAAAATGACTTGTGACTGTTTTTCACAGTTACCCCCTTTCCAGCATCCCTATGATCATATGATCAAAATTCAGATGCTTGGCAACTGGTTCATATTTATGACCGTTGTGTGTCCCAAGATCACGTGCTCACCTTTTGCGACCTTCTGACAAGCAGAGGCAATGGGGAAGCCAGATTCACTTTAACACCTGGGTTACTAACTTATCAATTGCAGTGATTCACTCAACAGCTGTGGCAAGAAAGGTCATAAAATGGGGCAAAACTCACTTAACAAACATTGCGTTTAGCAACTGAAATTTTGGGCTCAATTGTGGTCGTAAGTCAAGGACTACCTGTACATGGCACCAACTGGCTTTGCAGGAGGTGTATCCCTATTAAGCCAGCAAATGTTATGCTGGTGTAGGTTTCCACTGACTCAAAGATTGGTAGCTTCAGGAGTGAGGAAAGGCCCTAATTTGTATGTAGAGTAAGATACCTGGAGGGCTCAGGATAGCTCTTACCATTTAAAAGGCCAGGCCAGAGGTAGGCAGACTGATGCCAAGGAATTTCTTGGCATTCAAGCGGAGTCCTCATCCCACCCAATGCAGCCTACACTGGAAGCTGTAAAATCAGGCACTAACTTCTGGCTCTTTCTCTCCCCTTCTCCAAAATATCTCTCAGTCTTAGGAAGATGCTATAATATTCTTGGAAAACAAAAACAGTGGATGTCTGTTCCCCAGTGTTTTCTATAGAAATGAGTCCACATACACAGACAAAAATGCAAGAAGAAATGTTGAGGTGGTAAGAAAAAGGCATTTGATGACTACTCACATCCACTGTGGCAGCCTTATCTATCTCTCATCATCTCTCATCTATCTATTATCTATCTATATCTATCCAATTTGTATGCCACTCAGCTCCCAACAATTTCGGAGCTAGCCAAGCCTTACATCATGCTCTTAAATTTATGTCTACTGGACCAAAAAAACCATTGCCAAAGCCTGAGTTAACTCATCTTTCTGATACAATTCTTGGCATATCATCAAACCATAGCACTCATTTGAGGAAACTGTCACGTACCACGAAATAATACTTCTTTGTGAAATAAAAATGTTATAAACGGCTGGCGTGAACTTTCTCTTGGTGTCACATGTCATGTCAATGTGGGCTCCATGTGGACAGGCCTGACAGGCGATTGGCATCGCAAGATTTATATTCTGTGACATCATTGCATCAGAGGAATGCTTTCCGCCAGCCAATCCTCCTTTCTCAAGGCTTGGAGTAAGGAGAGGAGGCGTAGCGTTTCCAAGAAGGGTCATACATAGTCTTTGCGGGCATAGCTGCTCGCAGAAGGGTGACTTCCTGTCCAGTATCTCATTGGGTAGGATTTATTGTCCTGCTTTGGAGGAACGAAGCAACAGAATGTGCCTCCACCAAGGATCAGGAAAGCACTCGCTGCCCAACCTATGTAAAGTGAAATACCCAGCCCCAGGGCCTCAGGAACGAGCGGGTTATAGAAGTTGCTGACAATGTTCCTTGCTGACCAGGAGACAGGAAAGAGGAGCGCCATTCCAGCTAGGATGAAGACCACACCAGCTATCATCAAAACTTTGGCTTTGGTACTTGGGTCTTCTACGAAGCGGGTGCACCTTGCTCCAGAGATGGCAATCAGGAGAGCCAGGAAAGACATGGCGATGGAGACCACCACCAAGGCCCGGGCGGTTTGTAAGTCTGCTGGTAGGTCAAGTAGGGAGTCATAGACCTTACATTGCATCTGACCTGTGCTTTCATAAACACAGTTCATCCACAGCCCCTCCCAGAAGACCTGTGCCACAATGATGTTGGATCCGATGAAAGCCGTCACCTTCCACATGGGCAAGGCACAGGCCAAAATAGAACCCAGCCAGCCCAGGATAGACAGTGCCAGCCCAACTAGCTGCAGGGCCAGGGCTGTCATCATGCTCCCACCTGTTGGAAACAGAACCCTGATTGATTAGGATGAAAGCAGCACCAATTAGCTAGGACACATGCAGGTAACCCACAAAAAGGATCTTAGTCTCCTACAAGGACGGGGAGGGAAAGTTTGTTGCGGTTCCTCTGTTCAAAGAGCTAGTATTTACAGGTGCATGAATCAAGATACATTTTCAGAGAATTTCTTTTGTGCAGATTAAAACTATACAGTCAACAGGTGTGAAGTTTCTGAGAAAGTGAAATTGACCTGATCAAAACCCTTTTTGGGGGGTGGGGTAATTCATGTAGAACACTCATTGGTCCAGGCTTTATTAAGAGTCTCCATATTGATTGATGCTAAACCAGCTCTGCAACATAATTATAGATGGATATAGGAACTTGGGGTTGTTTTTTTCTAATCTTTTGGAGCTGCTAGGCCATTATGGATGGGATTATAAACTTTAGGACAAAATAGCTGCATCGTTTTGCAAAAAAAAAAAACTGGAAAAACAACGTACAAAGAACTTGTTCCTAAAGTTGATTATGATGCAGAGGGAAGCAAAGCCTCAAAGCAAACCCACGCACTGGAGAACCAACCCCCAAGCCCCACTCACCCCAGCACACAGGTTTTACTTGCTCATTCAGAAATCTCCCCAGGGCTTTCTCCTGCGTTATGTTCCCAGTGGGCAAGATTAACTCACTCCAGTTACTCATTCCTCTCTTTCAAGAAAAACAAGAAAGAGAAAGAAAGAAAGAAAGAAAGAAAGAAAGAAAGAAAGAAAGAAAGAAAGAAAGAAAGAAAGAAAGAAAATCCTCTCATACACACTCCCAACACAGACAAGCCACTCCAAACACCTTCTGATTTCTTCTCCCTCCCATTTAGTTATGCTTTTCAGGCTTCACTAGTAGAGAAGGGATTTCGATAGACTCTATACCAGAGGTCTCCAACCTTGGCAACTTTAAGACTTGTGGTCTTGGTGGTGCAGGCTGTTAAATGCCTGCACTTAAGTTCCAGCTGCCTACAATTATTGCAGGCTGGAATCCCACCAGGCTCAAGGTTGATTTCCATCCTCTCAGGGTAGGTAAATTGAGGACCCAAGATTGTTGGGGGCAATAAGCTGACTTTGTAAAATGCCGCTTAGTAATAAGCAGGCATATACAATGGAAGGAAGGCTATTGCTGAGCACATTGGGTTGTGCTCCAAAAATTGTAAGCCGCCCTGAGTCTTCGGAGAAGGGCAGCATATAAATGTAATTAAAAAAAAAACACTCTGGGAATTGAAGACCCCCTGCCCCAGTGGTGGGATTCAAAAAAATTTACTATCGGTCCTATGGGTGGTGGCTTGGTGGGCATGGCGTGGCTTGGTGGGTATGTCTTGGTGGGTGTGGCAGGGGAAGGTTACTGCAAAATCCCCATTCCCTCCCCACCCCACTAACCTGCTTTCCAGCTCCGTTCTCCTGGGCAGGGCAACCAAAAAAGACCCAGCCAATCAGCTGGGACTCGGGAGGCAGAGAATAGATGGGGGCAGGGCCAGATACCACCTTCTGATATCTGCCAGCTCTCCGAACTACTTAAAATTTCTGCTACCGGTTCTCCAGAACTGGTCAGAACCTGCTGAATACCACCTCTGCCTGCCCTATTTAATAGAATCTATACCTTCTCACTCCAGTTTCCCCTTGCCTCCTTCTCTCTGGTGTTTTGTTTTGTTTTCAAATTTGGCAACTTGACAACAAAGTTGTGTGGTCTTCAACTTTGGAATTCTCCAGCCAGGATCCCAGGTCATAGGATTTCCATTTGCGATCTTCCCGGCCAGCTTCTAACAAGCAAAGTCAATGGGGGGAAGCTGGATTTGTGATTGGCTTAACTGCAGTGATTCACTTAACAACTGCAGCAAAAAAAAAATTCATAAAATCAAGTGTGTCTCACTTAATCACTCCTGTCGCTTAGCAACAGCAATTCTGGTCCCAGTTGTGTTTGTAAGTCAAGGATGAACTGTACCATTTTGTGCAGCCTGCAGGGTGGGGGGCATCTCCAGGATATGCAAGACCAACCCAAGCTCCCCTCATTCCTACACCCGATGCATCATTATGGCCCCCATCCTGACATTTTTAATCATCCCCTGCAGACATTGTGGCAATACCTGCTTTTTTTCTCCCACTCTGTCAATCCATCAAATCTTACTCAACCTCTCCCTAAAGTCTCCCTCTTGCTGAGAAAATGGAGGGGCAGATTCATCTTTGGGGAAGGGGTGGGTGGGGAACAAGGGCAAATGGGACAACCTCAGAATAAAATGCTGGCCTCACATCTACCTTTCTGCCCCTTTCAAAAGCAGCCAGTAAGGAATTTAATTAGCTAGGGAGCCATTCTTTACAGTTCTGATGCCCACGTGTTGTAGCCTGTCGGCTGCCAGCCCCTCCAGCAGCCAAATCAGATGTGGAGGCAGCATAGGAGTCCGGGTCAGCATCAAGGCAACCTGAGAGCTCTGAGGGGAAAGAGGGAATGGAGCTGTCAGATATTTATTTTATTTATTTATTTTTATTTATTTTTATTCATATTTATATCCCGCCCTTCTCCAGAGACTCAGGGCGGCTTACAGTTTTTGGGATACAACCCAATGCGCTCAGCAATAGCCTTCATTCCATTGTATATGCCTGCTTATTACTAAGCGGCATTTTTACAAAGTCAGCTTATTGCCCCCAACAATCTTGGGTCCTCACTTTACCTACCCCGAGAGGATGGAAGGCTGAGTCAACCTTGAGCCTGGTGGGATTTGAGCCTGCAATAATTACAGGCAGCTGGAGCTAAGTGCTAGGCTATTAACAGCCTGCACCACCAAGGCTCTTATATCTTAGATATAGAGACAGAGGAGGAGCCTGGGTCATCCATCAGCCCTCAGATGGAGAGACAACAGCCCCCAGGTCTGGAGGTGGATGAGGAGGAAGAGGAGGAAGAGGAGGAACAGCTGGGTCCAGTGCCTGACATGTGGACATGCAGAAGGCAGAGGAGAGGAGAGCAGTGGAAATCTATGGGCCAATCCTTGGGATGGAAGAGCCCATGAGCTAGCAAAGTTCTGGTGATAAAAGGAAGGGGGCAAAGATGATTAGGTTTGGCAGATAACTATTCATCTCCCTGCTGGACAGACAAGAGAGAGGAGTGGGAGGGAGGGAGGGAGGGAGACAGAGACAGAGACACTGACTTTCTGTCAGGGCTGCTGACGCTCTTAATAAAGGACTCATTGAGGGATTGTCATGTTTGGGAGCTGAGTCAGAACACCACATAACAAAGATACAGAATCACATAACAAATCACAGGTATGCAGAGGACTTGTGGGTGCAGAGCAGAGTATCTACATGGGGTAATAGGGCAGGAGGCCAAGTACAGTAGGCAATTTACATAACCCCCATTCATTAGTTTGCTAACAGCCTCTGTCTTTTACCCCAAAACAAGTCACAGGTCAGAAAGTGCAGAACCAGGTAGAACTTAACTACCTCTAGATGATCTTCCATTAAGATTAATTGAATGCAACATTTCAGGATGCTGAGGGGGTGGTGGAACGAAGCAACTAAGCCAGTTAATTTGCTTCCTGTTTAGTGTTTAGCTCTGTGTAAACACTGACCAGGAAATCAAAAGCCTGTTTTTCCAGTGGCCCCACCTGCCCAGCTGCTATGTCTCCCTTTTCAGCGCCTCCATATTATGATGGAGATGTTATCTTACACAACACCTTCAATGTTGCGATTCTCCTGCAACCAGAACGGAAAAAAATAATCACCCACCCTACCTTGTTTGTTCCCCATTCAGAATCTGAGCTGCGGATTTCTCTGTTGTGCATTTTGAAGACAATCCTGGGGCAGGTATACTCTCCTCATCCCAGCCCTCTATTACCGAGGTGAAAAGACTGGCCTCCCACTTCATTTTGGAGCTCCATTTTGTGGTTTTTCTCGCTGTGTTCAAGCACACTTTGGAGTGTGGACCTGTGTTGTATATACCAATGTCCCTGGACTAGAACCATTCATTTATGCTAAGACTATAAGATTTTTAGAACTCCCAACCAGCTTTTCCCTCAGAATATTGGGAACTGTACCAAGGTATACAGTATTGTTGTATTATCTTATATGCTTTGCTATTCTTTTTTACTGCTTTTTACTATTTTGCTATTTTGTTTTGGTATGTAAATATATTTTAAAATTAGTATGCTGCCTAGAGGTACGTGCCATGGCATGCATAAGTATTTTAAACAAATCAATTAATTATTGTCCTCAGTTTGCAAAGTCCAAACAGCTGCACCCTCTGCTGTAGCCATAACTTCAGAATACAATGACTCACCTCTTCCTAAAGTACAGTATACTGATTAGCATTTGGAGTTTTGTAGCAAAACAATGACTTAACTTAATTAATTCTGATTATAAACTAGCCAGGGAGGCTGGGTTTGTACAACTTGCTAACCCATCAAGGATGCTGAGTAAGCTTAATACCCATCAAGGATACTAAGCAAGCTTTGCATACCGTGCAAAGATAGTCTACAACAGGTGTGTCCAACCCTTGGCCCATGGGCCACATGTGGCCCTGGACTTCTAGTAATGTGGCCTCACAAGATTGTAAACTTTTAACATTAGTATGTGATTTCATATTATAAAACTATATTATATATACAGGGGTGGGATCTGACAGGGTTAACTACTGGTTCGGTGATTTACAATGTGCTTCCCTGCACACTGCGTGCACGTGTAAATCTTCATCATCTTGCTACCTGGACAGCTGAGCAGCGATGCATGCAGGGAAGCAGCATTTGTAAAAGCACTTTTTTCCTGCTTTTTTAACCGCAGCTGTGCCTTGCATGGCAGCTGAGGTTGAAAAAGCAGGAAATAAAGGTCAGGTAAGAGCCCAGGCAGGCGGGTGGGCCAAAGCAGCAGCAGACATAGAACCAGTTCTGTCTGCTGCTCTTCAGAGCTACTGGTTCTACAGAACCGGTAGAATACCACCCCTGTATATAAATTTATATGCAACCCAAGACAATTCCTCTTCATTCAACATGGCCCAGGCAAGCCAAAATGTTGGACACCCATGGTTTCCATTTTTGACTGCTTGGGGTAAGCATGTAATGTGAATCACCCCAAAACTGAAAGTCTAGAGTCTAGATCAGGGGTGTCAAACTCACATCGCCAAGGAGGCGTCACGTGATATATCAGGACTTTTTCCCCTTCACTAAAATGGGTGTGGGCGTGGCCAGCGCATGATGCATCCAGCCCGCAGGCCGGGAGTTTGACAGCATTGGTCTAGACATATTTGTCTGGAAGCAAGTTCTTCTGAGTTAATTAGCCAGATAATACACCTAACCCAAGTTAATAAAACACAATTACTATTGACAATATATCATGACACATTTCAACCCATAAGGCATTTTATGTTTTAATTTGGTGGACTGGTTTATATAACACATTAAAGTAATGAAGAGTTACTCCACACCATATTTAATAACAAATTACCTTTCCTATTTTAGTTCATCTACAATGTTGTGCAAACTGATCTAAAATGTACAATTCTTCCCTTAACTGTGGATGGACAGATAGCACGATAGAAACCTATAAAGTGTAAAAAGTGACTGACAATCAATTTCCAGCTAGACAGCTGCAGGTGTTTATTGTACATCATGCATAAATTGTGTGTGGATCTCATTTCTACTAGAAAATAGGGGCCATCGGATTTGATTTACAAAAATCTGGAAGGACCACTAGATGAGAGCTTGTTACTCCAAATCATGGGATCTGGAATTTTGGAGCCTAAATCTTGGTTAATCTGGTTTTCTAGTTTATAAAGACAAATTATCAAAATGGAGGATGAGGTTATCAGTGACAATTAACCAAGATATCAAAAAAGAACATCTGGTTGTTAAGGAAGTCAGTTCTAAATTATGGATGGTGGAGAATTGTTGTTGGAAAGTGCTGATCTGCTTTGGAGTTTCTGTGCAGGATTCTGACTGGCCCAATAAGAACCATTATGGTGGAATCAATAGTTCTTTTCTCTGATCCAGCAAACAGCTTTAAGTAGCATGACCAGTTTTTCTTTACTTACCATCAAGGCAACTTACCACCCAGCAGAAATCCATTTCAAAGGAATCAATAATGGGCAGTAGTAAAAAAAAATCAGCTGACAGAACAAATGATTCCCCTCTTCTGCAATGCATAATTAACAACCCAATGCTTCAGCCACATGAACCAACCATCTGATAATTTCACTAACCAAATGCATAGGAAACTGTCCCTAAATGATAACAAAGAACAGGTGTAAAATAAAAGAGCACTGTATAGATACATTGAATTCAAGGAAAAACAAGAGAGGCACACATGAAACGGCAAGGGTGGTTTTTTGTGTGATTATAATTAAAATATTTATAGACTGCTTTTACAGAAGCTTAAAGCAATTGATAAACAATAACTCTCACAAATAAAATATGAAAAAACAGTTCTAATAATGTAAGAATTGACTTTCCTTTCTTTCTTCAGCATCTCTGCAAGGGAGGAACAAGCTTGTAACACCTCTGGGCTCTGCAAATAGTACATTTGTCAATGGAGAGCTACACACCCATCTGGAAAACTTGACAAAATCTTATTTTGGAGAGTAATTCATTCTAAATGATGATCTGACACTCCATTAAATAATAAGAATGATAATAAAGCCTGACTTCTGTGTATGCCCAGAGACATTTTTCTTTACTTCATAAGCACTTGGATAGAAACCTGGTATTCAAAATTAATTGAGGTTAATCTTCCAAAGAGCCTGCTTCAAATCCAGCCCTGAATGGAAAAAAGGTGGAAATACATCTTTTTGGTCCTATTGGTCCTATTTAACACCAGTTCATCATTCTCAAATTGCCAATTGGAATTGAAGACACTTGGTGCAGTCTCAATAGACTTTAAGACAGTACTTTATAAATGAACACAAATACCATATTGGCAGCCAGTCTCAAAATGTCTTTTTTAAGATTATCCCTCCCTCAGATCAAATTTACACTTGTATTCAAGCATTCAAAACTGGTTTAACTGGGTTTAAATTAATCCATGCAAGATATTAAAAAAGTACATTGTTATTATTCAATCTCTTCCCTATGTTGCAGAATTCAAATTTCCTATCATATCTCTGAAGATCTCAAATAAACTGGATCTATGTCTCCTTTCTCAACTCGTTGTCTGACAGCCCAGAAACTAATTATCCCACAGTTTCAGCTTCCTCCTAGATCTTCACAACCTGCAAACCTAGATATAGTTCTACTTAATCATTGCATTATTTTTAAAGAGTTTGCAGCAATTTGAGGAAGGAAAGTGAATGGGGGACCTTCCCAGAGAGCTTCCCATTTTCAGCAGGTATCAAAACACCCACAAGAGTGATTGCAAATAATGGAACCACCCAGTTATGGAAAGGCAGCCAGAAGCCAAACTTGATGGACCCTTTGCTACCCAGATTTCCAAATACAAAGAGGCAGCCAGCAATTAGACGGGACTTATACCCATGCCCTCCACCTCCACCACTGACGGTTCTTGCCACTATTACACACCAGGTCTATATCCACCATCAAATTTTTCTAGCCAAATTCCAAAGGTGTCCAGAAGTCCAGCAAGCACCCACCCCAAGGCAAGCTTCCCTGTTGCTGCTGCATTTCATGTGGGCCTCCATTTCAGCAATTTTTCTCTTTCAGTTGAGCTGAGCTGGCTAAGATCCTGGTGAGTTTGAAGGTGACTAGTCTCCCATTAGTCTCACAGAAGCCAGTTTTCAGTGCAGTTTTGGATAGAGAGCTGTCAGACTCCGATCCTTGAGAGATGTTTGTTCAAACAGGTGAATGCAAAAAATAAGTCCCTGCTTTCCAAATCTGGATGAAATATGCCAGGTTTCCTGCTGCTACACCGAGTCCAAAGGATGGGAAAGGACGGTCCCTCCTCACACTGAAGTCCACTTAGTCCTAACTGCCTCCTCCATGGTGCAAAGTCCCCAAGACACATGAGGGAGGAAGAATGGCTTAGACATAGTTGCTGGTTGGCACCGATTGAGCTGCTGAGTACTTTGTCGAATACGGTTTCTCGTGTCTGGGGGGGCAGTTGCAACACAGTAGCGCTCCTCCAATGAGCAGCAGGCCACAGGAGGCCCAGCCAATATAGAGAGAGGTCCCCAAGTCCCGCTTTTGGCTGTCTGGGATCATGGGGTTGTAGAAGTCTCGTATGATGTTGTTTGCCGTCCAGCAGAGTGGAATCAGAAGCATGATGCTGGAGATGAGGAAAATGATTCCAGCGAAGATCATCACCTTGGCTTTGGTAGCTTCATCTTCCACGCAGTTAGTGCACTTTCCTCCAATGATGGAGAAGAAGATGCCAATGACGGCCAGCACGATGGCAATGACTACCAGAGCCCGAGCAGCTTGCATGTCCTGCGCCATTGCCAACATAGACTCGTAGACCTTGCATTGCATCTGTCCCGTGCTCTGGACCACACAGTTCATCCATAGTCCCTCCCAAATAATTTGAGCCACCACAATGTTGTTGCCTATAAAGGCTGTCACCCTCCACATCGGCAACCCACAACAGAGGATGCTACCTAGCCAGCCGATCACCGACAAGGCAATTCCCAAGACTTGCATCCCCATGGAAGCCATGGCGTTCTTCTCCTGCTTCTTGGAGCAGCTACAGCCAAGGAGGCAAAAATTTATTTAAAAAACCCCAAATTGGAAACCTACAACAAGAGACGGTGCAATAATACTGAAATGCGGGTGGCAAATTTGGAGAAGATATATGCTGTGGTGGTGGGTGGAGTTTTACAGAAGCCATCCAGTCTGTACAGACAGGGAAGCTCAAACCTGTTCCCCAGGATTCCTTCTCTCCTCCTCCTTCTCCTCTTCTTCAAAGAGGAGTTGTTATCCTGGCAGAAATGGGTTTCTCCAATCCTGACTCACCAATAAATCCTAGCCCCAAAAGGAAGATATAGCACGAGATAGGAAGCAAAGGGTCAGAAGTTTCCCACCTCGTTCTTTGCTGAAATCTTTGTGGGCTGATGTAAACGTTTCATTCTTACTAAGAGCATAGCAATTGCTCAGCAAGTCTAACCCAATGTTCCTTCTGGCAGCTCAATGTCCTACTTCCATCAGTCCACATTCAGATGCTTCAGGAGGTGCAGAAGGAAGTCTTGCATTGATGACATTAAAGGGTCCACTGCTTCTGTCTAAAGAAATTCCAGTCAATGATCCTATCCTAGTAGTCATCAATATCAGTTCTCTTTGCAAATCGTGCTTCTGTTACAGATCACACAATCACAAACTGTAGCAAGGAGGAGGATTTGCTCACCTTTCTCTAGGAGCACAAGGCTATTCACAAATAAATTTTCCCACAATAACTTTTTGAGGTAGATTGGAATGGGTGGAACTGACTCATTTAGTAGCGTTTTTTATGGTCCAGAAGTTACTTGGTTCTCCTTAATTCATGGCTAGCATCTGTTACCCTGGTGTTGGTCTTTAGAACTCTCGAAGTAGAGAATTAATCTCTAGTCTCCACCCAGTATAATGTTGTTCTGCATGGAAGCATTCTTCCCTTCCCACACCCTACTTTGCAATTCAGATAGGACTGTCCCGCTCCAGGCCCTGCTTCTAGTCCAATTGCTGGGAGGGCATCATAGATGATCACCTCACCCTCAGAGGATGTGATGACCATAGGCAGCTGGGCTACACCTCTGAGATCGCCAAACTGGTTGAGCAGCAAACGTTGCAACATCCCAAGTCTTATGGAAATAGAGGGGAAGAAACTACAGGCGAGTTTCAGTGCACCACAACATCTCTTCTCTCACAAATATGTTCAGGGCGATAGTCAGAGTCTTTGTAAGCACCTTTTGTGGGAATTAACTCCAACTTTAGTGCAGTGCAAGAGTCACTGGAGGTTTTAAAGAAAAGATTGGACAACCATTTATCTGAAATGGTATAGGGTTTCCTGCTTGAGCAGGGGGTTGGACTAGAAGACCTCCAAGGTCCCTTCCAACACCATTATTCTATGTTTCCAAACGGACTTCACAAAAGGAACATGGACACAGTATCTTTACTCATGAATAGTACAAACAAGGTAAAAAGCAACAGCGTGCATGGAAAATTTCAGCAAGAACTGATCAAGCTGATATAACATTGCTGTGTTCTTTAGTCCACATATGCTTCAGGCATTTTGTCTTGGGGAAAAAAATGTGGAGACTAAACTGATATAGCTATCTGTAAAGCCTCTGCTTTTTTTTTACATGCTGTATGTCATGTGTAGGACACACATAAAACAAGTAGGGCTTTGATAGCATTGTCATGTCTTGAGTTGTTTGATTCCACCTTGCAGACATCTGTGTTATCCAAATAAGAGCTTTCAAGAGGCCAGTTTTCTTCTATGTGGTGTTCAGAAAGAATCTGTCCCTTTTGCTGAAACACCCAGTCATTTTAAAATTGGATAATAATGTTTACATAATTATGGGGCTATCAGGACCTGCATTTCTTTGGGCCAGGAATAACTTCGATTATCTTAGAGCTGAAGTACCTACCACAATAGTGGGAAATTTGTACAGTGTAAAATTATGGCATTCCATGGAAAAAATAATAGCTTAGGAATCAAATTAGGTAAAGCAGATAAGTGGCACAGGATTGGGAGGGGGGCTGGAGGGCAGATATTGACTATCCCATACACCAAGATTGGTTTCCCAGTCAGATTTTGAGGCTGTATTTAATATTGTTGATGAGTTATAACATCAGAAAATCAGCAGAAGTTTCTTGTCAGACATAACTTGTATTTTGATCCTCTCCTGCAATCAGGGATGATCTTCATGGTCTTTTCCAATCTTTCTTTCTACCAGTCTTTGATTTTAGCCAAAAGAGCAAGAAGTAATATACCAACAGTTTTCATGTTATCAAACTAATGGGGTGAAAGTAACTTTAAACCAAGAATATTTGACAGGGTGCCCAAGAACAAAATCTACTGCTAGATTTGCTGCCCTCTAGTTAAAAAAAGCAAAATATAGCTTATTATTTAATTACAATTAAATGAGACATCAGTATTTAGGAAAATTTGCTGGAATGTTTATTTCTAAGACTACCCCTAGGCCTCATATAACCCACTAGGCATTCCAGGAAAATAAAAATGGTTGGATAGTAACTGCAACCCAAAGCATTGCTTGAAAATGTGCCCACCAATGTGGGAAAAAGTTGAAGGCTACATTCACACAACATACTTAATTGGGTAGTTAAAGACTAGTGGCTGAATTCCTGCAAGATACAAAGCTTGGTTGGCATTAACTTTTTCTGTGTACAAGCTTAGCATGTTTTGTGAAGTCAGCCCATTTGATAAGTTTAGAATTCAGTACCTGAACCCATCCTCATGGGTTATGCCATAAACTTGCAGACTGAGAGTTTGTATCTTCCTTACTGACTGTTTTCCCCTTTATGAATGTCATTATTGTAACCAAACAAGCCTCTCAGTCACCCTCTCTGCTTTTATAAAGCAGTGTGCAACTGCTGTCAAAATTTGAAGTGGGTCTTCCTATTCAAGAAAACTGCCTACTCCAACTTAAAACATTCTTTCAACTTTATAGCCTGGAGTCCCAAATAAACATGACCTTTTACAGGTAAGGATGAGCAGAGGATGACTTAAGGTCAAATGCATCTTGACATCATTTACGTGATGAGCTTGACTATCGTAGCTTCTTCCAACCATCTAGGCCAGCGTGTCTCAACCTCAGCAGCTTAAACTACATGGATTTCAGCCCCCAGAATTTCCCAACCAACATGCCAGCTGAAAAATTCTGGGAGTTGAAGTCCAAAGTGTTAAAGTTGCTGAGGTTGAGAAATGCTGGTCTAGATAACTGAGCATCCTTACCCACAGTGAAAAGAGTTTGACTCTTGGACCACCAATGTTCTCAATGTTCTCAGATGTAAATAATGTTTGCATTTGGTGAATTAGAATGAAGAAGACTCAAACCGTTGTGCAACCATTCAGAATAGCCCAAGAGTTGAGGGACAGCTGGGAAGGAAATTTAGCTCCTTATGCATTGTATGAAATAGCAGTCAATAGCTCAGACTAGGGAGTGGAGGAGATGTCAATTTAAGTTCAGCTCATGAGTTTGCAGTGGTGCTATAAGTGAATATCCTGGCTGGATAATTCTAGGAGTTGAAGTCCATATATCTTAAAGCTGCCAAGCTTGAAAAGTAGTGTTCTATATCAATGTAATATTTACAGTAAATATTTATTCAATTTCTGTAGCCACTCATCTTAATGAATGACTCTGGCCAGCTTACAATTCCAAAACTATAAAACAAAAACGAAAACATTTAAAAACAATTTTAAAAAACCAAAATAAATATATGCAACCAGATAGTTAGCCAGTTAACAGTAAAGCCAAGAAACGGGGCCCTTAACACATTCAGCATCCCAAGCTCAAGTACACAGTCAAGTTTTTTAAGCCTTGAGAAAGGCCAGTAGGGTTGGGGCCATTCTAATCTCCTACAGCAGGATATTCCACAGAGCAGGGGCAGGAAACACCTGTCTTCTAGTGCCTGCCAGATGGCACTCTTTGGCTGATAAGATCTGCAGCATGCCCAATCTGTAACTATGAGAAGGCTATGGTTGTCTGTGCTAGGAAAAGACTAACTGTTTTCTCAGTTCCTATATTATCGAACCCTCCTCCCATCTGCACATGAGAGAGGACTTAAGCTTGGCCAGGATTGCTGCAGGTGCAGCTCTGCTTAGCAACTAATTAGGAAGCCCAGCTTGATTTCCTGGAAAACGTATGGCTGTGCCATTCCAGCTCTCCAAAATGAATAAGCCATATTGTAGTCCTTCAGATATTTCTTTCCAACTGACATCCTTACCATAAGCCAGGTTGCCTGGAGTTATAATTCTGTGACATTTAGAAACTTGCATATGCTGCACTTGTGTGTACGTTGCCAAGAAAATTGTAGGGCCATCATGCAGAATTGAGCTGGTCCTGGGCAATCTTTAACTTTCATCTGCTTGTTCAGAATCAGAACACAGCAATATGTTGCTGCTGGGGGCGGAGAATCATCCCTTATCTTTGACCCCAAGGACTACTAAACTAAACAGGAAACTGGAAGGCCACATTCTTTTAAAACAGATCCAAAGCTCTTATCATAGGTTCAAGCATAGGCTTGAAAGGGACTTTAGAGGTATTTTAGTCAAATTCCCCATACAGGGCAAGAGTCCCCAGATTTGGGTATCAAGAAATTTGGAAATCAAAGCACTTCTCAACCCTAGAAAGATCTAGAAGTTTTAAAGAAGAGATTGGATAACCATTTGTCTGAAATGGTATAAGGTTTCCTGCCTAAGCAGGTGATTGGACAAGAAGACCTTTAAGGTCCCTTCCAATTCTGTTCTATTCTGTTCTGTTCTGTTCTGTTCTGTTCTGTTCTATTCCATCCCATTCTATTCCATTCCATTCTAATGGCAAGAACAATTTAGTGAGAGTGGAATCAATTACCAAAAGATCTGGTGGACATCCAGGTAGTCCTTGACTTAATTTAGTTTAGTTTAGTTTAGTTTACTTTATTGTCATTGCACCTCGTACAATGAAATCAAACACCATCTTCAGTGCACATTATGACCATGAAAATAAACACAAACACACATCCTTCACCCTCCACACATTGAACCGAAAATCCCTGACACCATACCAACACTGCACTATACAGCAGAATTCAAAAGAGCTATTGCCCTGGGATAGAAGCTGTTTTTCAGCCTATTTGTCCTTGTTTTTATTATTCTGTACCGTCTGCCAGATGGTAATAGTTCAAAAAAAGGGTTCCCAGGATGAGATGGATCTTTGAGAATGTTTTGAGCTTTCTTAAGGCAGCGGGAGCTATAAAGTTCTTCCAAAGAGGGGAGAGGGCAACCAATGATCCTCTGGGCAATGATGTTAACCCTCTGGAGTGCTTTCCTATCTGCCACTGTGCAATTAGCAAATCATACACAGGTGCAGTATGTTAAAATGCTCTCTGGTGCAGCGGTAGAAGATCACCAGCAGTTTTTCATTCAGTTGTTGTTTTCTGAGAAGTCTCAGGTAGTATAATCTCTGCTGGCCCCTTTTGACCAGTGCTGCAATGTGGGAACACCCCAGGTCAGGTCCTCTTTTAGGATAACACCCAGAAACTTAAATCTGGCCACTTGCTCCACTCGGTCTCCATTAATAAGCAAGGGCTGGATGTCTGATCTGTTCCTTCTATAGTCCACAATAAGCTCCTTGGTCTTATTGTGTTGAAGACCAAGTTATTGTCTCTACACCACAAAAGCAACCGGTCCACCTCATCTCAATAGGCAGACTCATCCCACCCCCCCCGGGGATGAGTCCCACTGTTAGATTTGCATGAAGAGTCAGACGCGGAGTGCTTCAGTGAAGAGTTTATTAGTGACTACAGCTCATAACAGACCCGATCTGGCTGGGCTGCGGCTGCTACTTATAGCCAGCAGCCGCAGTTGCCAGCCAATCAGAGTGCAGGATTTTCCCGCACTTTTCAAACCAATCATTTCTGACATTTTACAAGAACAGTTCAAACTTAACCAATGACATTCAAGCCTGCATACATAACACCCCTCCCCACTAGGTTCAGTCCATACTCAAACCCCAACCTATCTAATGTATTCTTTTAAATAGATGGGGCTCTTACGTGTACGTTGAGACCTTCGTGGTTCAGAAGTTTTAACATTCTCACCCAGTGAGAGAGGAAATGTGTCTGCTGACATTTCCCTACTGGGACTTCCTGTGAAAGAAGACCCTGTTTGATTGTTAGAATCTGGTCTCTCCTCCCAACCCATCTCCAGCCCAATGTCAGCACCCAAGTCAGGTAGTGATGTACAATCTTCCACTTCTAAGGATGGATTTTGGCATTGTGACAGGTTTTGGAATGGTTCCTGTTGCAATGGCTCATTACACATGAGGTTGATTCTTGCTTGCTGATTATCCTCATGCTCCTCCCCTTCCCCCCTAGAAAAGGCATTAGGTATGGGAACTAGAGAGGAACAATTGCGATGTTCCTGAGGTAATCTGGATCTGATCAATGTGCCTGCTCCAGAGGACACCATCCTCTGTTTGTACCCTAGAAGCGAGGGCCAGTTATTTGAGTTATTTCAGCAGGAATCCATGAAGGTTCACCCATAAGGTTCTTAGCATAAACAGAATCATCCACACTGAACGTGCAAACTTTGCTAGTGGAATCAAGTGGTGCGTTGGGTGCGTAAGAGGGAAGGCGGTCAAGGGGAGACCTAAGTTTCCTACCCATCAACAACTCTGCTGGGGATAAGTTAGTTGATGGGTTAGGAGTGATGTGCTGAACACTAAGAAGTTTTTCAACTTTCTCAGTGATGTCCCCAGGACCCAATTGCTGAAGCTTTTCCTTGGTAAAACGTACCATGCGTTCAGCCTGGCCGTTAGCCGAAGGGTGCCCAGGGGCTGTCAGGGCATGTCTGATACCCTGTTGTGCTAAATAGGATTCAAAAAGGTTGGATGTAAATTGAGGGCCATTGTCAGAGACAAGAATATCAGGTAACCCGTGGGTTACAAAAAGCTTTTTAAGCTGCTTGATGACAGCATGAGTTGTGGTGGATGCCATAGGGATGACCTCTAGCCATTTGGAATATGCATCTACTATAATAAGGAAGGTGTGCCCTCTGGTAGGGCCAGCGAAATCAATGTGAATCCTAGACCATGGGCCCCTAGGACTTTCCATTCCTGTTTGGGGGCGAGAAGTGGGCAGGCCTGTGGGGCAGGCTGACTACCTGACAGTTGGGACAAGAGATGCAACCCAGTTTTCAACCATTTTGTCAATACCTGGCCACCATACATAACTCCTGGCCAATCCCCTTCATTCTGACAATTCCCGGATGACCCTCATGTAACATTTCCAAAACCTCTCTTTGCACTTTTGCAGGAATAACTACCCTGTTAACCCACAAAATACATCCTCTTAATACAGATAATTCAGTTTGCCTGGACTTAAAAGGTTGGGCAAGGTGAGGTAGATCTTGAAGAGGCCAACCTTTCTTAATCCAGCCTATAATAGGAGCCAATAAAGTGTCTTTGGCAGTCTCTCTGGCAATTTCAGCAGTGTGCACTGGAAGCTTGGCAACAGTTTCTAGGAAAAAGGTGTGTGCCTCCGGTTCAAAGTCCTTCTTGTGACAAGGAAGTGGGCAACGACTCAAGGCATCAGCATGTCCAATGTCCTTGCCAGGCTTGTGGATAGGTTTTTTTGAATAAACAGCAAGAAATTCAGTCCACCTCAGCATTTTTGGTGACAGGATAGTGGTGTTAGGTTTGTCTCCTGCCACAATGCCTAACAAGGTTTGTGATCTGTGACCATGGTAAATGTTCTCCCATATAAATACTCATGAAATTTCTTGACAGCTGCAACAATTGCCAAGGCTTCCTTGTCCAATTGGCTGTAATTCCTCTCTGCTTTGGTCAAGGTGCGAGAGTAAAATGCAATAGGAGCTTCCCTCCCACTGGGAAGCCTGTGGCTCAAACCGCCCCCACTCCAAAAGGGGATGCATCACAAGTCAGTACAACAGGCAAATTCTCAGAGAACTGTATGAGTACAGCATCAGATGTGATTAATCTTTTAATACTGTTAAATGCTGATTGTTCCTTCCTGCCCCAGACCCAAACAGAATTTTTTGTCAAGTAATCTGTGTAATGGTTCTGCAATGGTTGCCTTCTGAGGTAGGAACATGTGATAAAAGTTAATGAGTCCAAGGAAGGCTTGCCAATCTGTTGCTTGAACCTTGGCATCTGTAGGGTGGATGCCATGCTTGTCAATCATATAGCCCAAGAACTCAACCTTGTCAGTTCTAAGAGTGCATTTTCTTCCTTGACTTTTAACCCCTTTCTTGAATCTGGTAAGGACTTCTCTGAGTCTCTCTTGTAATTGAGTGTCATTTTCAGCAGAGATTAACACATCATCAAAGTAAGGCACTACCCCTGGCAGTCCTTGGAGCATCCTTTCCATAAGGCTTTGGAAAATGCCTGGTGCCACGCTTACTCCAAACTGTAACCTTTTACATTTGAAGGCACCTCTATGAGTCACAATGGTTTGGGCCTCTGCAGTGGCATCATCAACTGTTAGTTGTTGATATGCCTGGGCCAGATCCAGGCAAAAGACTGTACCCCTGCCAAGTGAATGTAATAAATGATGCACCACTGGAACTGGATATGCACTCTCTGCTGGCATGGTTCAATGTCCCCTTATAGTCTCCACAGATTCTTACTGACCCATCAGTCTTGACTGGTGTGACTATGGGTGTCTCCCATCTGGAGTGGTCAGTGGGCTCTAAAACTCCTTGAGCTATTAGTTTATCTAATTGTGCATCAATTTTTTCCTTTAAGGCAAATGGGACCCTTCTGGGCTTTAAACGAATTGGGGGCACCTTGGGATCTAGGTTGAAAGTGAGGGGTCTATACTTGCCCAATCCATCGCTGAAGACCTCTGGAAACTCAGACTTCAAGGCCTCCTCCCATTCAGTGTTGCTCACGTGATTGATGCCAGTCACCTCGTGCCTAGTGGATTGAACCACTCAAGTCCCAGCAAGCTTGGGTGGTCCTTGTCCACGATGGTCAGGGGCAAGCGTTTGGTGTGGCCTTTGAACTTCGTTGAATTCTCTTGTTCCAACTACTGGAATCTTGTTCCCTTGGTAGTCTTTAAGAGTCAGTGCTTGCTTCTAAATGCTTCTTCTGAATGTTGGGAAGTAGCCTGTGAATAGTGTCCCATGACACCATAGATAAATAGAGCCTGAGTCCACTTCCATTTGGCAAGGCCTTCCTTCAATATAGTCCTTCACATGTACTTTTCTGCTTCTAGGGTGAAGAATGACCAATAGTGACTGTTTGATGAGTTTCATTCTTCCCATTTGCTTCTGTGTTTAGCCCATTTTCTCACTGAAGTTGTTATGCTTGAATCTTTGTCAGGAAACTTCTTTCTGCTTGGTGGAGTTCTGGATGATTTGCAGACTCTTGCTAGGTGACCTCTTTTTTTCAAGGAGGCAGATGGTATCAAAAACTTGCATTCAGTGGGGGTGCCCCCCAACCTCTGCAATAAAAGTCTCTCTTTCTTCCAAGGTCTTTCCTTTTCTTCTCCATTCTGAGTCTATAAATTCCTTCCTCCACCTCACTACAGTCTGAATCAGAATCTATTTGCTTGCAATGGGTTGTTGTGGATTTTCCACATCAGGATGGCTTGAGCCTTGTTAATTTTCTTCATGGCTGCTGCTGAGGACTTGGTAGCTTCACTGAAGAAGCTTCTTCTATGGCCTCCTTAAAGCGTGATCTTAGGTTTCATTAATAATTTGCTCTGCAAAACCTTGTCTTTAGGCCTAGAACAAATCGATCGCGCATGGCCTCTTCTAAGTTGATAAACTCACATACCCCAATGTCCTTAAACTTGCCACGAAGTCATGCTTTTCTTTCCCTTGATCCGCGGTAGAATTCGTGTCTCTTAATGAGGCACGATACTTGTGGCGTAATGGGCTCTTAATAACTTTTCTCAGGCCAGTCCATTACCTTCCGTCTGCAGCTCCGCCAATGCCTTAGCCATCTTGAAAACGGCGGGACGCGGTGGTGAAAGACCGCCCTCTTCCGCTTGTCGGAAATGTGGCGAATCGTTTCCCTCAAATACATTTGGAAAGATCTGCATCGAGTCCCAGTCTTCTGCCATCGGATCCGGGGCTGGGGGTGTTCCCAGCCATCTCTCTCAGCTTGTTCTCCGCGTTGTCTTCTCTTCAGGGAGGATCCCACCTTAAATCGCCAGTGTTAGATTTGCATGAAGAGTCAGGCAGTGCTTCAGTGAAAGTTTATTAGTGACTACAGCTCATAACAGACCCGATTTGGCTGGGCTGCGGCTGCTACTTATAGCCAGCAGCCGCGGTTGCCAGCCAATCAGAGTGCAGGGTTTTCCCGCTTTTTTAAACCAATCATTTCTGACATTTTACAAGAACAGTTCAAACTTAACCAATGACATTCAAACCTGCATACATAACA